>CM030362.1:233127164-233236644 GCA_017893485.1 Hemerocallis citrina
AGTCTCATGTATCATGTAATCAAGTATCAAGTAAGCATGTATCATGTTCAAGTGTCGTATATTAAATCTTGTAGTTATTACTATCTAGGTAGCACTTCATGTGCCATCCTTTTATCACATGGTTGCTACAGTCAATACAATTTCGTTTTAGATTTCATAGTGGACCATAAAGGACAGTGTACTCAGGGACAAGCCTCAAGAATCAAGTATCAAGCCTCAAGTATCAAGTAAACAAGCCTTAAGTATCAAATATCAAGCCTCAAGAGTGAAGTATCAAGCCAAGTGAAATATCAAGCCTTAAGTGGTGAAATATCAAGCCTCAAGTAGTGAAATATCAAGCCTCAAGTATCAAGCAAAGTCTTAAGTATCAAGTAAACAAGCCTCAAGTGAAATATCAAGCCTCAAGTATCACATAGGATCAAAAGATTCTCTTCCGAGTACACGTTTCTGAATTATCCACTATTAGATCTGTCCCTTTAAAATCCCAGCTTGGTTAATTTATTATTAATGTCAAATAAGCAAGTATGTGTCACAAAACAAGCAGGTATATCATGGTATGATCAAGTAACAAGTTCAAGTTGCAAGATAAACAAGTACAAGTGCAAGGTAACCCACAAAAGAATAAAATAATTAAATCTCAAGTTCAGGACAGTAAGACCATACTATAGTAAAACTGAAATTCCCAGTGTTATAAACTTGCAAATCTGAATCCGTCAAAATGTCTAAAAAATAGACTTCCAACCGAATCCAGCGATTACAAATAAGTCATATAGTATTTCACAAAAGCATAACTCAAAACTGATTTGAATTTAGAAATTAGGTTCAGCCAGAAATCCGAAAAATGAATTCAAGAGCAGTAAAACAGCATCAAAGCTCAATAAATAAATCCACAAAAAATTTGGGGTAATCCCCTATATGTCTAGTTTCAGAATATAAAGTTTCAGAATTTTCCAGTAAAATTAGACCAGTCATCCAAAATCAGAAAACATCAAGAAACGATAGTTTGGCAAATCTGGAATCCCTAACACAGATGTACGAAAACTGTAATATCTCGCAAATCATGAAACGAAATCCAAATCCGCCAAAGAAAGATGAAAATAGACAAAATAATCTAACTTTTAAATTTCACAAATATTTTCCATACAGTAAAAGGAATCAGGGTGAAAATACGATTCTTTACAGAACAACAAGCAAAAACAGCAAGTGTAGTTTTCATAAACAAGCCTGAAAAGGCATATAAAATTCATCAAAAAAATTCACCAAAATTCTAGGTAATCCTTAGATAGATATAAAAATACTGACCAAAGTTTCTGATCATCAAAATAATATGTTTAGCACAATTATCAAAATAATTTAGTCATTAAAATCATCAACAAACGAAATCTGGAAATGATCTACTCCTCTGCAGTAAAATAGTCATATCTCACACATACAAAAACGAAATTGGGCAAGGTCAGAGGGGTTAGAAAGAAAATGAATTTATCTACAAATCTTGTTTTATACTGAAATTAAGATTCTGACCTTAATATGGTCTAAATTACTGATCAAGAAAGAATATCGGCAAAACACATAATTTTCTCAAAAACCAAAATCAACATTGATTCAACGAAACTTGATCCAAACACAACCAAACATGAAATCGAGTCTACCAAGTGTCCAAACAACATGAAATAGGGTAATTAACATATCCAAGGCAAGCCTATCACATGGTTCTCATCAAATACCCAATTCCCACAAGAAGTCTCACATACATGATCAAATCAAGAACGGGAGAAACCTAAGTTGTTTCATGTCCATATTGTGTCGTGAGACAACTATGGTCAAATCACTATAGAGACAATATCAAGAAGGGGTTTCACACACGAATTGTCTTTAGAACCTAACTATACTACAAGTGGTATTTTTGACTTGTATCATACAAAGCAATTTGAGTACAAGTTACTTGCCTTAACTGGAGACGAAAACGAAGAACAATAAGAATAACGGGAACAGATTCCCGGCAACGAACGCGAACGAACATGTCAACGAACCAAATCGAGCACAACCCACGAACACGACGACGAACCAACTACTCCAAGAACGAACGGACATGTAACACCCCGAATTGTACGATACTTATATATATATATATATGTGTGTGTGTGTGTGTGTGTGTGTCTGTGTGTGTGTGTGTGTATTGTCTATATGTGTGCACATGATTGCAGTGTTTTGTTTGATTTTGCTATTATTGGTGTGCGGTTAGCTTTGCGAGGCGGTTCATGAGGATGGTTGCGTTCTAGAAGAGCACGAGAATGAGGAGGACCGATACTGGTATAAATACTAGTTTTTGGTACGACACCTATGCAAATATGACATTGTATGATACTACGATAGGTATATCTTGCGTACACTCGATAAACCTCTCGTCTCGCATCTAAGAACCCATTTAAGAACTAAATAGGGCAGCCAATCCATTGTAACAAAAACCATTGGCTACAGACCATGGTTTTTCTCACAAAACCTCCCTAGTCTACACCCTAAAACCTATACCCTACTGCCCCCCACCATCCACCCTCTTTCCTCACTCATTTTTCCATTGAAAACCCCTTCATTCTTCTCCCATGTTCTGAAAATTTCAGAATTCAAACCAAAGAAAAGAAGAGAAGGAGAGAAAGGAAGAAAGATTGAAGAAGGAGCTCTTGGAGTGATTCTTGAGGAAATGAAGCTCAAAACTACCATCTACTCCACAATTAAATCAGGATGGGAAGTTTCTTTAAACCTTTATTTTTGTTTCTTGATTGATTTCTTGTATGCATGTGTAGTAGTAAGAGTTAGAATGAATGTTTAAGAAGATTGAAAGTTGAAATCAGAAACTAGAACTGGAATCTTGATTTGTATGCTAGTTTCTAGATTTTTCCGAGAGCAAACCACATGGAATTTGATCATGAAATTTTTAAAGATTGTTACTTTATATGTCTAGATGATTCATGAACTATTCCAGATTTTTCTGAGATTGTTTAGTATTTTAATAAAATCTATTTGTGGAATAGTGCCGTAAGGCAGTAGCAGAAAGTGGTTACTGTGATACCTGAGATTGTTGGATTTTTCATAATTAATTGGAGGAAGGTCTTGATCTGAAATTTTTACCTTGTATTCCCACTTGTATCTACACTCTACAGAAAAATCAAGAAAATAATTGGATGAAGTTATAGGCATGTTAAAAATTGATCTATCAACAGTAGCTAGAGCTGTAACTGAAGAACATGATGACTTTTTGTGCTTAATTGAAACATGAAGAACTCAGGGTAGACTTAGACATTGGACATGAAACCTTTTTCATGTTGTTCATTATGAAGTCTAGTTTTTTTACTGTAAATTTTGTGACTATTGGATGAGTATAGGATTTATGATGGATTTTTTAGAATGTACTGTGCTGGATTCAGTCCGATTTGACATCCTGTAGAGATGACACAATTGAGGCTCCTTAAGAGCAAATTTTGAGGAAGTGTTTCCTTAGAGGATTGTAGTAGACATCAAGACCTTTCTAACAAGATCTATTTGAGGTGATTCCAGTGAGTGGTTGATTTAATATGATTTTTGCAATACTGGATAGAGACCAGGATTTGAGCTGAGTGCTCTGGTTGAGGAAGTCTTAGTGTATGACTTAGTACACTTGTGAGTAATGTGTGTTCTAGGGAGATCCAATGGCATATTTTGGACTTGTGACCAACTAGAGGATTGTAGAGGACATCCACACCTTTCTATAGAACTTGGGTTTGTAGCATTCTAATGAGTGAGCAGTGTTTTATGCTATCGGTAAGTTGCAGCCCGTGTATAGGAAATACACAGGCTGAGGCTTGAGAGACCATTTTGAGGACTTAGATGATGGAATTTGAAGTTATGATCAACTAGAAAGTTGTAGCCTAGGTTCTTACCTTTCCGTATTGAGCTTGTACACCCCAATCGGAGTTGTATCGAGGAAATTATGATATTTTTAAGTTTCGGGCAGAAACACCGTAGGTTGCTTAGTTTTGGGTGTTGACTAGGTATTGCGAGGACTTTTCCCCTGTATACCATTAGAGTTGATAACTCTTTGTCTGGACGTTAGTATCTATTGTTGTTTTTGTTCGACTCCCATAGTGGGATGCGTGACTCGAGTTAGTCACTAGGGTAAGGTGATATCCTGCATCTGTCGACCCTAAGTTGTGAACTTTTACCGAAGCGTAGAACGTCCAAGTCATGCCGTCAAATTAAGCTCATTAGGGCTAAACACACATTCATTGCCGGATTAGGGGTGAATGTAGGCCATGGCGCTGGACAATTCTAAGCCCGAGAAAGTAGCGAACCAAACTGGTATTGCTAGGACCAGAGGTCGATAGGCAAGTTTTTGGAAGCAATCTTATCTTTTACCCAAGATGATTAGTATAAGGCTGGAATTAGAATATTAAAGGTTTGATAATTGCATTAGTACTAGCAGATCATAGTTGGTGTTGTACCTTCCTGTCGTAGGGATACGTTTTCGGCACTCATGATTGAGTCCTTAGCTCGTATCTCGATCTGTTAATTCCCAAAGTTTGCTGGAGTAAGGAATGGGAGGCTAGGGGGATTTGACAGCTTATTGTAAAGATCCTGACAGCTTATGGATGATGAAAATCATTGGCTGGAATTAGTCACGTATTCTTATTCGGTATTCCTTTTAGGGAAGCGAGGCGTGACAAGGTTTTCAGTGGTATCAGAGCTTAGGTTTGGCTAATGTATTATTTTGACTGATATATTAGATAAGCTTAGCTGGATCTGGGATTGGCTCTACAGTACACAGATCATGCATACGTGAACGAATTATCATCAACTTTGATCTGGATGCTGATTGTTTTTGATCTTGTGCAGACCATGGCTCGTAGAGGTTCCACTTCTCGTCCACAGGAAGATCTGCCCGGGCTTGAGGCCGTTACCAATATGTTGGAACGGTTGATCAATATGCAGCAAAACCATAGTGACCTTGTGATGGCTGCTTTGGAAGTTTCCCGAGTTCTGCCTCCCGCTGTGCCTATGCAGGCAGCTCTCCCTCCCCATCCGGGTACAGTCACAGATTTTATGAGGCTGCATCCTGACAGATTCTCCGGCACTGAGATGCCTTTGGAGGCCGAGCAGTGGTTGATCCGGACTGAGCAGTTGCTTTCGGTAGCAAGAGTTGCCGATGCTGATCGAGTGGATGTGGTAGCCATCCAGCTGGTGGACCTAGCTCACATTTGGTGGAGGTCCGAGTCCGAAAGGCTCGAACAAACGATTACTTGGGCCACGTTCAGTAGGAGCTTCTTGGAGAAGTTCTTCCCTAGCAGCACTCGAGTAGAAATGGAGCAATAGTTCCTGGCCCTGAAACAGGTTGGTCATTGCTCTATTATTGGGATTTTGTTACATATTGTTCATGCAATGTTGTAACATGAGACTTTCTTGAAAACAGGGCTCCAGGTTTGTGGATGAGTATGCAGCAGAATTTACAAGACTTAGCCACTTTGCAGCCATTCTTGTGGCGAACGAAGAGGACAGTGCTCATAAATTCACACTAGGACTTAAGCGAGATATTAAGGTGCAGCTTGTCTCCCTTTGCTTGCGTACTTATGCAGAAGCTCTCGAGGCAGCTCGAGCTCAGAAGCAGGCTCGTGGAGGGTTGGCTCCTCCCCAGCGGTCTGTTCCACACTCTGTTGTTGCTAGGCCTTTTGATGGGCCGATTCGGAGGCTTGTTCCCACCCATCCTGTCAGGACAGGTCTTTACTCTTCTGCCGCTCGAAGAGAGAGATTCTGTGATTTTTGCTAGATGACCGGGCATGTGCGTAGAGACTGCAGGCATGCCAATCGCCGCTATTTTGGATGTGGTGCT
Organism: Hemerocallis citrina; assembly: GCA_017893485.1. Taxonomy (NCBI): domain Eukaryota; kingdom Viridiplantae; phylum Streptophyta; class Magnoliopsida; order Asparagales; family Asphodelaceae; genus Hemerocallis; species Hemerocallis citrina. The sequence continues at coordinate 233,133,022 of CM030362.1, forward strand.
ATTGACCATTCAGTGTGGGATTACACGCAGCAGAGGATGGCTCTTCCAGTCGGGGGTCCAATTCAGCAGGGAGCCCCAGCTCGTGGTCCAGTCAGGCCACCGCTTCCTCCTCAGCGCCAGATTCTCGGTCAGAGGACCGTTGTTCCTAGGAGAGATCAGGCTTTCAACCTGACTGCTGCTGATGCTGAGTCAGCTGAGGGTGTTGTTGCAGGTATATTCTTTTATTTTGTTGTTTTATTGTTTCTCTTTTTGCTTCTTTCATTTCTCTTGCATTATTTTTTCATTTTATCTTTCTGCATTGTGTTTTCCTCACCCTTGTTCATCCATTCTTTTTCCCCTTGTCCTTTTGATTTGATCTTAGGTGTTCTCCTTGTTTTCTCTTTTCATGCTCTTGTTCTCTTTGATTTCGGAGCAACCCATTCCATCGTCTCTTCCCGCTTCGTGGTTCGCCATCAGTTGGAGTGCAACATCATGTCAGAGGCTTGGAACATTGTGATAGGTGGTGGTGTTGTCATTTGTTCCCGAGAGTGCAGGTAGAGTCCCGTGATTATTGGTGGCGCAGATTTCAAGGTCGACCTGATTGTAATTGGGAATTCAGGATTTGACATTATTCTCAGTATGGATTGGTTGGGTGAGTCCCACACCTTTATTGATTACTGTGCCAAGAAAGTTATATTCCGAATTTCAGGTCGCACAGAGTTTGAGTTCCATGTCGGGGAGATGCACCTTGGCCGAGCTGAGACTGCAGTTGATTAGGAGGTTTTTGTGATGGAATTGCATTCTGGCTGTGAGGCTATGCCTCTAGTAGTGCAGGATTTCCTGGATGTTTTTCCAGTAGAGTTGTCTGGCTTACCCCTTAAAAGGGATGTGGAGTTCAGTGTTGAAGTTCAGCCTGGTACGGCGTCGATATCGAATAGTCCCTACAGGATGGCACCAGTTGAGTTGGCAGAGCTTAAGGTGCAGATTCAGGAGTTGCTTGATTTGGGGTTCATCCGACCCAGTGTTTTGCAGTGAGGTGCTCCAGTCCTTTTTTGTCAACAAGAAGGATGGTAGTCGTCGACTGCACGTTGATTATTGGGAACTGAACAGTGTTACTCTGAAGAACCGATATCTGCTGCCCAGGATCGATGACCTATTTGATCAGTTGAGCGGAGCAGCTATTTTCTCAAAGTTGGATCTTTGTTTCGGGTATCATCAGGTCAAGGTGAAGGCGACTGATGTACAGAAGATTGCATTCAGGACCAGATATAGGCACTATGAGTATCTTGTGATGCCGTTCGGGGTCACGAACGTGCCTACTGTATTCATGAGTCTTATGAACAGGGTCTTATCCCAGTATCTGGATAGATTGGTGGTGGTCTTCATTGATGACATTCTGGTGTATTCTCGGAGTCGGGAAGATCATGCTGAGCATCTTAGGTTGGTTCTGCAGATTTTGAGAGAGAATCAGCTCTATGGGAAACTCAGTAAGTGGTTACTTTCTTGGGGCACATTATCTCGGGCTATGGTATTTCTGAGGATCCGTCCAAGGTTGAAGCTGTGACGGATTCGCTAGTTCCCAAGTCAGTTTCAGAGGTGAGGAGTTTCCTTGGTCTAGCTGGCTATTATCGAAAATTCGTTCAAGATTTTTCGATGATAGCAGGACCATTGACTAAGCTGACTGGGAAGGATCAGAAGTTCTGTTGGTCTGAGGCTCGTAGTGAGGCTTTTGCTGAGTTGAAGAGCTGGTTGACATCATCGCCAGTGTTGACTATTACAGATGGTTCAGGCAGATTTGTAGTTCACTGTGACGCTTCTGGCAAGGGTCTTGGAGCAGTTCTGATGCAGAAGGGCCGATTTGTTGCTTATGCATTGAGGTAGTTGAGACCGTACGGGAAGAACTATCCGACTCATGACTTGGAGTTAGCGGCAGTGATCTTTGTTGTGAAGCTGTAATGAAATTATTTACTTGGGGATCAAGTGGAGATCTTTACATACCATAAAAGTCTCAAGTACGTCTTCACGCAGAAGGAGTTTAACATGCGGCAAAGACGTTGGTTGGAGCTTATGGCCGATTATGATATCAGTTTGCAATACCATCCTGGTAGAGTGAACTTGGTGCCAGTTGCTTTGAGCAGGAGACCGACAGCTATGTTCCTGACTCAGCAGAGTGATTTGGTTGAGCAAATGCAGATGTTGGAGTTGGATGTGTTGTTGCTGAGTTCTGATCGAAGTTGTTTGGTGCTTCAGCTTCAGTCGTCTCTTGTTGATCAGATCAAAGAGGCACAGGCTGGTGATGTGCAGTTACAGGGTTTCAGGGCCGAAGTTGAGTCTGGTTCCTGAACAGATATGATTATTCATGCTCATGGATCGCTTCGTTTTGGGTCTAGGTTGTGTGTCCCGAAGGGTGAAGTTCATCAGAGGTTGCTTGAGGAAGCCCACCAGTCATCGTATTCTTTCATCCTGGAGGTACTAAGATGTATTGGGACTTGAAGCTTCATTTCTGGTGGTATGGTATGAAGATGGCTGTGGCTCAGTTTGTGTCTCAGTGTTTGATCTACCAGCAGGTGAAGGCAGAGCATCAGAGGACCGCCGGACTTCTTCAACCGCTTTCCATTCCGGAGTGGAAGTGGGAACATATCACTATGGATTTTGTGACCGCTTTGCTGAGGAGTCCTAAGGGTCATAATGCTATTTGGGTGATTGTCGAACGATTGACGAAGAGTGCTCACTTCACTTCCTTCCGATTTGGACAGTCTACTAAGAGCCTAGCTATGAAGTACATGCAAGAGATCGTCAGACTTCATGGGTTTCCACTCAGTATTGTATCCGACAGAGATACGAGATTCAGATCTCAGTTTTGGGAGAGTCTTCAGAGTACTCTGGGGAGTAAATTGAAGTACAGTACAACTTTTCATCCCCAGACAGATGGACAGTCAGAGAGGACCATCCAGACTCTAGAGGACATGTTGAGGTCTTGTATGCTACAGTTCGGTGGATCATGGGTGGACCATTTGCATCTCGCAGAGTTCTCGTACAATAACAGCTTTCAGGCCAGTCTTAAAGCTGCACCGTTTGAGGCACTTTATGGGCGGAAGTGCAGATCACTAGTGTACTGGGTTGACATTGGTGAGAAGAAGTTGTTGGGTCTGGAGTTGATCACCAGGACAGTTGATGCGGTGACTCAGATCAGGAAGCACTTGCAGGCAGCTCTGGATAGACAGAGGCGATGGGCAGATATCTATCAGAGAGCTTTGGAGTTTGAGGTTGGTGACCATGTCTTCCTAAAGTTATCACCTTGGTAGGGTGTCATTCAGTTTGGTGGTGGGGGTAAGCTCAGCCCTAGGTTTATTGAACCATTCGACATTGTGGAACGAGTAGACAAGGTGGCCTATCGTCTTGCATTGCCGCCAGCTTTATCAGGAGTGCACAATGTTTTCCATGTCTTACAACTCAGGATATATATCCGAGATGAGAGCCACATGATCGACTATTCTGAGTTGACCGTTCGGCCCGATTTGACTTGTCAGATTCTGCCGGTTGCTATTTTGGATCGGCGGGAGAAAGTGCTTAAGAACAAGGTCATCAAGCTGGTTCATGTTTCTTGGAATCCTCACTCGCCGGAAATAGAGGAGGAGATTCAGCAGAAGTTTCCTGTTTGAGTAGCTTTTTGTTTTGTTCTTTCTTTTCTTTACGGGGTTACAAAATGTACCTCTTGTTTGAATTTTGAGACGAATTTTTTCTTGTTAGGTGGGTAGGATTTGTAATCCCAGTTTTTTATTTTATGTATTTTTGGATGTATTTTTTTTGTGTGTATTTATTCAGCTTGTGTCTCTTTTTGGACCGTATATTGGATCTTCATTTTCTATATATTCATCTATTTGATTTTCGCCTTTATTTGATCTTCTTGATTCAATTGTCAGCGCATTGTTTCTTTTCTGTTAGATCGAGCTATTATTTTTTATCCCCTTTATTTGAATTGTTCATGTACCATTTTATTCATTTATTTTGTTCCCATCTCCATGTTGGATTTTATATTTAAAACCCAATTAAATCCTATTCTAATTTCTTTTTGGACTTATTAAAAACCCCTAAACCCTATAACCCATTTTTTTGTTCTTATTGGATCTTTAAACCCATACCCGTTACCCATTGTTACCCGAAACCCTATCAACACCTAAATCTAAATCTAACCCTAATATCCTATACACACACATATATATACCCATGCTTGTATCCACTGTATATCCAACTAACCCTAGCCGCTGCCTATATCCTCATCCCGACCTTTCATCCTCTTCGTCCCTGTCCCCTACCCAACCTCCTAGCCGCCCTGTGCTCCCCCGACTTCCCTCCTATAGCGCAGCACCAGACCTCCCGATGCGCCTCCTGCACTGCCCTCTCCTCCCTTCCTCCTGTTCTCCGAGCATCCCTTGCCAGCCCCCTACCATCGCGACGTCACTAGCAGCAGCCAGCTGCGCAGCTTAACCCCGACACCATAACACCAGTGTCACCCGGCTCCCTCTCTCTCTCCGACGTAGGCAGACGCACAGCAGTCGCAGGCAGATCTCTTCCGGTGCCGCCTCCTTCGTCGCTGTCCCATCCCGACGCCAGCAAGCCCTCAGCCATCCGCCGATGCTCCTCGCCGTCGTCTTCTCATCTTGTCCTTCCGCTGCCTCTCTTGGTGTGCGAGTGTGATCGTGATTCATGGGTTCGTTCGTTCATTGTGTTCGTGCCCGGGATCCGTTCCCGTTATTGTTCTTGCTATGTTCTCGTCGTCGGCTATAATGCAAGTAACTTGTATTCTTTTTGTTGTGTAATACAAGTACTAAATACCACCTGTAGTGTAGTTGTGTTCTAGAGAAAATTCTTGTGCAAAACTCCTGTTATATCTTTTCTCTAATGTGTTGACTTGCCCGTAGTTGTCACACTACACCCATGACATGAAATAACTTAGAGATGATCACTTCTTGATGTATACTTGGATGTTGTTCGTATGATATCGTATGCTTGATTGTGTTAGTCATAGTATAACTTGTAGTAGACTTCTAAAATACCCTATACCATGTTGCTTGGATATCTAGTACACCATATTTCACGTTTGTTATGATTTGGATGAGTTTCATATGAACTAGTTGACTTTCTGCATGAAGAAGATTTCTGTATTTGCTGTTACCCCAATTTTGTTTATTATTTTAGACCCTATTAATGTCAGTATATGAAAATTATTTGTGAACATGAATTATAGAGAATTTTGTCTACTTTCCAGATTTTCTGACAGTTCTCAGTCTTGATTTATGAGTTGCAAGTTATGGCTATTTTACTACAGATGTGTTTAAGATTCCAGATCCAGTTTTATATGAATTATGTATGACTATTTATTTTTCAAATGATGTTAAAGATAATATTTTGATCCAATATTTTGCTGGTTACAACTAGACTTGATTAGGATTAACCTCTAATTTTTGTGGTTTTAATTGATAACTTTTACAAACTATTCTATAATTGCAAACACCTACTATACTTGCAGAATTTTCATGCTATTCAGTAAAGAAACATAATTTCGACCTGATTCTACTTGCTATTTATAAAAAATTTATGAATATGAATTGTAGCCTACTGTATCTATTTTATCACCCATTTACGGATCTGGATTTCGATCTATTTTGTAAGATATTGCTGTTTTAGTACTGCAGTATTTATGATTCCAGATTTACAAAACTACTGTATCTTACTGCTTTCTGATTTTACTTCACTATTCTATCTATGTTGGAAAATTATGAAACTTTATTTTCTGTTACTAAACATACTAGAAAATACCCCAGATTTTTCTTGGATTTAATCAGTAAGTTTTTATGTTGTTTTCCTATTTATGAATACAAACTTCTGATTTCTAGCTGAACACGTTTTCTGGATTCAAATCTGTTTTGAGACTTGTTTTTGTAAAATACCATATGAATTATATATATTTTCTGAATTCGGCTGGGAGTCTATTTTCTAGATTCTCTGACGGATCAGGTTTGCATAACGGAAATCCCAGATTTGGTGCAGTACTGTCTTGCTGTCCTGAACTAGAATTTTCGTTGTTCCAACCCTTTTATGAGTTGTCTTTCACCTATACATATTTGTTGTCCAACCTGAACCTGTTACCTATTTATGTCATGTTATTCTTGCTCTGTTTTATGACATGTACATGCCTGTTTAATAATAATAATAAGTAATCAAGCGGGGGTTAAGGGAAAGAACTTAGTAGTGGACAATATAGGTATGTGTACTCAGAAGGGGGCTCGTGTTCCCATTACCTGTTGCCATGTTTCATGATTATATGATTCATGCCTGTTATTACTATCTGATTATATGTTGCCATGATTCGTGATGATTCATGCCTGGTATTACTATATGTTGCCAGGTCTCATTATTAAATGATTCATGCCTGTTATTACTATATGATTATATGTTGCTATGATTCGTGATGATTCATGCCTGTTATTACTATATGTTGTCATGTTTCATATGATTCATGCTTATTATTACTATATGTTGCCATGTTTCATGGCTACATGATTCATGCCTATTTCTGCTGCCGCGATTTCACGACTATGTGGTTTATGCCTGTTACCTGTTACGTGATACCTGAGTATACGGCCCTATAGAAACCCACCACTAGTCCTAAACGTAATTTGCATGTATGTAGCAACCATGTGGAAAAAGTTTGGGACGCATGAAGTGCTACCTAGATAGTAATAAATACAAGACTTGAAATGACATAATACCTGTTACATGATTACCTGATACATGATTACCTGTACATGCTATTTGACACCTGTTACGTGTTTACGTGCTTGCATGATACCTGTTACTTGTCACATGTTATATATACACCTATTATCTCACCGTATTACTTGATTCTGTTCATGATTCATGCTAGTTGTTCTATTCTGTTGCCATGTCTATTCCATGCTATTTGTTATCTTTCCCATGTACTTGTGCCTGCACTACAAGTGGCCCGTAACTTGTATTGGCGGGTGTTTTGTTTTCTTTTCCTCTTCCGACAATTAATTAAATTGTAGATTTTGGAGATCAGCTGCCAGATAGTGTAGGTGATCTAAGATTCTAGTTGCTGGAGTTCTTGCTATATTTATTTTTCTGCTATTTTTGAATAAATGTATCTGTTACTTGGATTATTTTGTATTGGGCAATGTGACCCAGGATTATTAACCTGTTCGGATCTGGTTTATTTGATATTATTAAATTTTGTTTCAAGTAGATTCCTGTTAGTATATTGGTTCAATTATGCATGCGTGGTTGACTTCTCTTACTTCCTACTCTAGTTTTTCATGTGAAATGTTGTAAAAATCCTGACAGCTTATGGATGATGAAAAAATCATTCGCTAGACTTGGTCACGTTGTCACGCTTCGCTTTCCAAAAAGGAATACGGAATACAGATACATGACTAAGCCCAGTGAATGATTTTCATCATCTATAAGCTGTCAGCATCTTTATAACATTTCACAGGAATAATCAGAGTAGGAAGCAAGAGAAGTCAACCACGCATGCACATATGAATCAATATACTAACAGGAATTTATTTGAAACTAAATTTAATAATGTCAAATAAACCAGATTTGAACAAGTCAAAATTTTGGGACAAACTGCCCAAATACAAATAATCCATGTACAAGATACATTATTCAAATAAGGAACATGAATTAATAATAAAAAAAACTCCAGCAACTAGAATCTTAGATCACCTACTCCATTGGGCAGCTGATCTCCAAAACCTGCAATTTAATAAATTGCAGGAAGAGGAAAAAGAAAACAAATTCCCGTCAATGCAAGTTACGAATCCATTGTAGTGCAGGCACAAGTACAGGAAAGGGTAAACAACATAGCATGGAGTAGACATGATAACAAAATAGAACAACTAGCATGGTAAGAAAAATAAGTGCAAGTGGCATGTATCAAGTGTCAAGTTAACAAGTATCATATAAACAAGTAACAAGTATCAAGTGTCAAGTATCAATTATCAAGTACATGTAACAAGTATCAAGTGTCAAGTGTATGTTATTTCAAGTCTTGTATTCTATTACTATCTAGGTAGCACTTCATGCGTTCTAGGTTTTTACCACATGGTTGCTACATTCAAACAATTTCGTTTTAGATTTCATAGTGGACCATAGAGGGCAGTGTACTCAGGGACAACCTCCAAGTAATCAAGCTCTAAATACCAAATATCAAGCTCCAAATAACCAAGTATCAAGATCCAAATAAACATATATCAAGTTCCAAATAACTAAGGGTGTGTTTGGCCTAGCTTTTTTTAGCTTTAAAGCTACTTCTAAAGGAGAAGCTAGAAAGTACAGCTTTGAAATTAAAAGCTGAAGCTGTTTGGATAGTCAGCTTTTTTTTTAACTTTAAAGCTACTTTTAAGCTAGAAGTTGTTTGGCATATATCAATTAAAAGCTACTTTTATACATCATCTTCACCAAATCCCAAATCCCTAATCCCTAATCCCTAATCGTCACCTAAACCCTAATCTCCACCATCCACGGTGATGAGATGAAGATGGTGGCGAGCCAACGGTGCTCGGATGGAACGACGAAGAAGAACGACGCTCTGGAATCTCTCTCTTTCTGCCATGGCCACCGGAGAAGACAGATCGAAGAAGAACGACGAAGGAGACGAAGAAGACAGATCGAAGAAGACGAAGAAGACCGAACCCAGATCGAAGAAGACGAAGACGAAGAAGAACGAAGAAGACAGAACGAACGAACGAAGAAGACAGAACGAACGAAGAAGAAGACAGAACGAACGAAGAAGAAGAAGACAGAACGAACGAAGAAGACAGACGAAGACGAAGAACAAACGAAGAAGACGATTTTTGGGTTTTGATTTGTTTTTTTTTGTTGGTTTTGATCTAGAAGCTAGAGCTAGAAGCTAGAAGTAGGTTTTGGGAGCTTCTTTTAGAGCTCCTTTTCTTCATAAAAAAAAGCTACTTTTTTTTTGTAGAGCTTTTCAAAATGTGTGTTTGGCCCAGCTTCTCCTTCTAAAGGAGAAGCTAAGCTAATTTTAAGCTGGGCCAAACACTACCTAAGTAGGATCTATGAATTCTCTTCCGAGTACACGTTTCTGTATTTTCCACTATTAGATCTTTTCCTTTAAACCTCGGCTTAGTTTCTTGTTATTATTATCAAATAGGCATGTGCCTGTATAAATATGGCAAGAATAACATGGCATGAACAAGTAACAAGTTCAGATTGAAGGATAAACATGTACAGGTGAAAGACAACTCATAAGAGATTAGGACAACGATAATTCTAGTTCAGGACAACAAGACAGTACTGCACCAAATATGAAATTACTGTTGCCACAAATATACAAATCTGGATCCGTAAGGAAATCTAGAAAATAGACCCCTGGCCAAATCCAGCAAATATATATAAGTCATATGATATTTCACAAAAACAAGACTCAAAACTAGTTTGAATCCAGAAAACGTGTTCAGCAAGAAATCAGAAATTTGTTTTCATAAATAGGAAAACAACATGAAAATTAACTAGTTAAATCCAAGAAAAATCTGGGATATTCCCTAGTATGTCTAGTAACAGAAAATAAAGTTTCATAATTTTCCAACATAGATAGAATAGTCAAGTAAAATCAGAAAGCAGCAAAATACAGTAGTTTTGTAAATCTGAAATCATAAACACTATAGTACTAAAACAGCGATATCTCACAAAATATAAATCGAAATCCAGATCGATCAAAAGGGTGATAAAATAGATACAGTAGGCTACAATTCATGTTCACAAAGTTTCACAAAGGGTATAGTAGTTGTTTGCAAGTATAGGATAGTTTGTAGAAGTCATTAAATAAATACACAAAAATTAGATGTTTGTCCCAATCAAGTCTAGTTGTTACCAGCAAAATATTAGATCAAAATATTATCTTTAACATCACTAGTAAAATAAATAGTCATACAGAATTCATATAAAACTGGATCTGGAATTTTAAACACATCTGTAGTAAAATAGTCATAACTCGCAAGTCATAATTCGAAACTGAGATATGTCGGAAAATATGAAAAGTAGACAGAATCCTCTATAATTCAAATTCACAAATAATTTTCATATACTAACCTTAATAGGGTCTAAATTACTGAACAAAAATGGAAAATCGGCAAAACAGAAAATATCCTTCATGCACAAAATCAACTAGTTCATATGAAACTCATCCAACATAACCAAACGTGAAATATGATGTACTAGATGTCCAAGCAACATGGTATAGGGTATTTAGCAAGTCTATAACAAGTTTGCTACAACTAACCCAACCGAGCACACGATATCATATGAACAACATGCATGTATACAACAAGAAGTGGTCATCTCTAACTTATTTCATGTCATGTATGTAATGAGGCAACTATGGGCGGGTCAACACAATAGAGAAGATATCACAAGGGTTCACACACAAGAATTGTCTCTAGAACACAACTACACTACAGGCTGTATTTAGTACTTGTATTACACAAAGAAAAGAATACAAGTTACTTGCCTTATAACCGACGATGAGAACGGAGCAAGAAACAAGAATAACGAGAAAGGATTCCCGAACATGAACACAACACCAACGATCACGAATGAGATGATCATGAACAAGATGAACAACCGATCGCGAACAAGATGAAGACGATCGAGATCACGAACACAATCGGATGACTGACATTGAAGATCAAGATCAAAATCAAAAAGATCAGACGGTCCAGATCAGATGATGGAGATCATGATCATGATGATCAATCGATCGGATGGCTGAGATCTGAATGATCACTCCCTGATTAAATAGCAATGCCAAGCTTGGCTCTGGCTCGACGACGTCAGGGAGAGTGGTAGCGGCTAGGGCAGTCCACGGCGGTCGATGGCGGGAGGTGGCGCACAGGGGCAGCGCCGGTGAGGGCTGGCTGTCAATGTCGAGCAGCGCACAGGGAGGGCGCACTGTCGGGCTGCTGTCTCTGGTCTGGCCTGTCGACGGGGAAGGGCATCGCACACAGGGGTGCTGTCGACTGCGGAAGAGGAAGCGGCTGCGGGGCTTCACTGGTGTCGTGGCTGGAGGGCAACTTGGGCACAGGGCGGAGCGACGGCTGCTGCTGCGACACGATGGAAGAGGAGCTCAGGGGCACTGAGGGGCTGCCAGCGATGCGAGGCAGGGGAAAAGGGAAGGACGGATGCCGAGGTGGTCTGCTGCTGCAGCGACGGGGGATAAGTCGGCGTCGCGATGAGAGGAGGGGAGGGCAGAGCTAGGGTGACGGTTGTCGGGGGTTTGCATTAGGAGGAGGGAGAGAAAGATGAAGACGGCTGATAGGGTTTTAGGGGTGAACAGGGATAATATATAGGATTGATATTTAGGGTTATGTTAACGGTTGTGGGTAACAGGTAGGGTTAAGGTAGAAGGATATTGGGTTATTAAATGGGCTTAACGGGTTGACGGAATATAGGGTTATTAGGTATCAGTGGGTTTATAGAGTAGTTCGGTTTTAAAAAAAGAAATCTAATAAGGAAATGGGTATTAGATAACAATTGGGTTCAGAGTTTTGGGAAAATAAAATAACAAATAAAAATATTATTTATAATAAAATGTAATTTGTATTACAATAAAAATAAATATTGATTGAAAATAGATTTTAATAGAAGATCCAACAATACATTTTGACAAAAGAGTATAAAAGCGGAAAAAAAAATCAAAAATTTTAAATACAAAATATACGTATTTACGAAAATAGGGGTTACACACGTATCCTTATTCCGTATTCCTTTTTGGGAAGCTAGGCGTGACAGTTTGATGGGCATGCAGAGATTGTTGACAAAGCTCTTGAAAAGTACTTGCGACGTATGTGTAGCCCACAACCGAAGGATTGGATTAAATGGTTGTGTTGGGCAGAATTTTGGTACAACACAAATTGGCATGCCTTTACAGGAATAACACGATTTGAAGCAGTGTATGGTTGGAAACCTCCTTGCCTTTCTTTGTACATTCCTAGCACTGCAACAGCTCAGTCGGTTGAAGATGCATTGTGTTCAAGAGATGCAGTCATAATGTTGCTTAAGGATAACATAAAATCTGCTTAGGGAAGAATGAAACATCTCTATGATAAAAATCGTGTGGAATTTGTTGTGGAAGATATGGTATTCCTTAAGTTGCAACCTTATAGACAATCATCATTAAGGGGATCCACACCACAAAAGTTGTCCTCGAAGTGCTTTGGACCTTATCAAGTACTGGAGAAGATAGGGAAGGTAGCCTATAGGCTTGCTCTACCTACTAATGCTTCTTTCCATTGTGGTTTTAATGTTTCTAAACTGAAGAAATGTCATAGGAGTAATGATACTATGGTAACTGATGAGATTTCTCAGTAGTGGGTTGTTCCTCCAAATCCTGAGCTTGAGTTCATTGTGGATAGGAGGGTGTTTAAGAAAGGGAACAGAATGGGCATTCAGTTACTAGTGAAATGGAAGAACTCTGATGTTGAAATGGATGGATGTGGAAGATTTGCAGATGAAGTTTCCTAATTTTGAACTTAAGTAAGGGAGGGGGAGTTGTTAGGGTCCTGGTGTATAATGGTCTATAATTGATAGTAATGGAAGAGTATGAGTAAGTATATGGAGTCTGTAGTTGTTTCTGTTTGTCTATTGTTTCTATTGTATCAGTTTCTCTTTCTGCACGTGCGCTGCGCACACTCTTTTCATATGAAATAGGGCGGGAAATGTAGGACTGTGTTATTAAGTCCAATAGATTACATAGTGTGCACGTGCCGATCTATCTGTAATGGCCTATACAAGGCCCGGGTAGGGGGCGGGCTTGGGTTGGGTTGGGTCAAGACCTGGTTCGGGCCAGACAGGGTTGGGAAATTATAAAGTCGACCCGGTCGACCAACAAACCCTGCGGGTTGAACCCGATTCGGGCTGGGTTGGGTCGCGGGTTGGCCTGGGTCTGTTAGGTTAATTTTTTTAAACTCCAAAAAATATAAAAAAGAAATGTACAACAAGTATAAGAGTGAAACAAAATTGTATATATTATTCATTTCAACTTCTGTTAAGTTTTGAAAACTTTTTTTATGTACAAATACATGAAATAAAAAACTAAAAAGTCATACAAATTTATTGAATTACATTTTTAAGGAGATAATCAAGATTTCGAGATAGCCTATAGTTAGATTGGAGAGAGGACATTGGACTACTGTCGTGCACCTCTATTTAACCTAAACCTAAGATCTCATCGCCTTAAATTTCCTACTATTGTTGTTGATCTTCATGCGAGTTTCTCTTAGTTGTTAAGAGGTTGAGGAATGTCTTCAGCTTTCATCCAATCTTCTGTGCACACCAGCATCTCCAGTGAATCCGGCTTCAAGTGATTCCTGTAATTTGTTAAAACCCTGCCACCTGTAGAAAAGCACTTTTTGATGCAACTGTAGACACAGGAGGAGTTAGTAGATCTCTAGCCATATTTGAAAGAATTGGAAAAAGAGTTTCATGTTCTTTCCACCATTGTAACACTTCAGTCTTAGAATGAGAACTCTCACTATCATGTTGATTATACCAGTTCAGTTCATTATGTGCATTATTCCTAGGTTTTTTTTAGTGGAATATGAGCAAGTAAATTAACAGTGTCATCTTCTAATGTACTCTTACCCTTACCTCTAGAATTAGAAGAAATTTATATACTAGTTTGACATGTTGTACTACTAGATGCATAAGTTCTTTTATAATAATCATACAAGTTATTCAATGTCGACTCAAAGCTAGCAAAAAGTTCACTACAATCATATTCATATTCATCTCCAAGTAAAGTAAAAAAATATTTCAATCAAACTCATTATACATGCTAATTCGATAGGAGGATCCATAAAACTAGCAATACAACACAACATAGGAAGGAGGATTAAAATACTTCAAAAATTTAGTATAAGCAAGAATAACAATTTGGCTTATGTAAGTGTCCGAAATCATGTCTTGAAAAATTTGCATCATACTAATTATTGAAATTAAAAACTACTAGAAGTAGAGTCATAAGATTTTGAAAACTTCACAGTTACGATTTTAAAAGGTTCCAAAAGTCTTAACAAAGCTTCGGCAAAATACCAAGATTGGGTAGTCATTTCAAAAAATTTCATGTTTTTCGCAATACAAAAATCATTTATAACCGCTTTGTATTGTGTAACAACATTTAATAAGTCAAAAGTAGAGTTCCATCGATGTTTACATCTCTAGAAAATTTTCTAAAATGTACCCCCTTAAGATTACACCATTCTTTAAATTGTTGAAGAATAGTTCCACTTAATGCGATGAAATGTAAACAATTTTTTATTGAATTCACATATCGATCAACTACTTTCAAAGTGTCTTGTACACATAAATTTAAAATTTGACATGCACATATAACATAAAATATTTCATGACATAGATGAGATGATTGTTCTTTTAATGCATTAATCGAACTATTGTCGTTGGAGGCATTATCAAAACTAATATAGTAAAAGTTTTATTGCGAATTTGAAAAATGTCAAAAGCTTCTAAAATACATGTTATGATAATCATACAACTATGGGGATACAACAAAGCGGCCAATGATATGATTCTCTTCTGAATCATCCAATCACTATCGATTCAATGACAAGTTATAGCCATCATCGGAATATCGTTACAACATTTCCAACAATCAGAAATTAACGATATTCTACAAGTTAAAGAAAATAGTAGTGAAATTAAAGCATCTCTTATTTTTGTTGTAGAGTTTAAAACAATCAGCCTTGAGTGTGTTTCTTGGAATTCTTTTAAAATGTGGATTTAGTGCATTTTGGTTAAATGCCTCTACGTTCCTACTCTCGAAATATGAAAAAAGTAATTCATCCTTAATATATAGTTTGATCATTTCCCGACGAACCATTTCGGGATCATAGGGGTGGCTATCTATTTGCCCAGTCCTAGGGTTGACTTTTTGTTGTGTATGTTGGTCTTGTACTAGTGCAGGGTGTGTAAAGATAATGTGTGATCTAATTGTACCCATCCTCTCACCCTTCTTCTATTTGTAACTTTTGTTACATGTTTTACAAAGCTAATGTTCTATACTAGGTTTCTCTTCGTCTGGGATAAAGTCATAATATTTGTGCCAATCACTAGTTTTAGGAGCAGATCGAATGGCGAGCGTGCCCTTCCTTTTCTTAGTGGAAATTGGCTAGAGCGATTCTAAGAACCATGAGTATGGACTCCGAATAGGTTGACGACAAGTTTTTAGAGCAATCGAATGGCGAGGCATGCCCCACACACTTACTCGGTGGCAAGTGGCTAGAGTAGCTCTAACAACCATGAGTATGGACTCCACACTTATCCGGTGGTTGTTTTGGTAGTAAATCGAATGGTGAGCCGTACCTTGCCCTTGCTCGGTAGTAAGTGGGTAGTGCGACTCTAAGAACCATGAGTACTGACTCGAAACCTTTTCGGGGCTTGTTTGGGAAGGCAGATCGAATGGCGAGGAGTGCCCTGCCCTTGCTCGGGTTGAAAGTGGCTTGAGCGGTTGTAAGAACCATTTGAATGGGATCCAAACGAGTTGACTGCAAGTTTTGGGAGCAGTCGAATGGCAAAGCATTTCGCACATACATACTCGAAGTGGCAAAAAGTGACTCTATGAACCATTAGTATAAACTCCACACTTGTCTGGGGTTGTAATGGGAGCAAATCAATTGAAGAGGCATGCCCCGCCCTTGCTCGTTGGCAATTGGCTAGAGCGACTCTTAAAGGATGATGATAAGTTTTTGGTGCAGTCGAATGGTAAGGCCTGCCCTAAACACTTGGTGGCAAGTGGCTAGTGTGACTCTAACAACCATGAGCATGGACTCCGCATTTGTATGAGGGTTGTTTTGGGAGCAGATCGAATGGCGAGCTGTGCCTAGCCCTTGCTCAGTCGCAATTGGCTAAAGCAACTCTAAGAACCATTAGTATGAACTCTGAATAAGTTGACGACAAGTTTTGGGAGCAATTGGTTGGCGAGATGTGCCCTGCACATTTTCTCGGTGACAAGTGGGTAGTGTGACTCTAAAAACCAAGAGTATGGACTCCACACATTTACGACAGTTGTTTTGGCGGCAGATTGAATGACGAGGCGTGTCCCGCCCCTGCTCGATGGCAAGTAGCTAGGGCGATTCCAAGAACCATGATTATGAGCTCTGAACATGTTGACTGTAAGTTTTGGGAGGAACCAAATGGCAAGGAGTTTCCTATATACTTACTCGGTGGCAAGTGGCTAGAGCGACTGTAAGAACCATGAGTATGGATATCGCACTTGTCCGAGGGTTATTTTGGGAGCAGATCAAATGGTGTGGCGTGCCCCTCCCTTGCTCAGTGGCAAATGGGTACATCGACTCTAAGAACCATGAGTATGGCCTCCGAATAGGTTGACGACATGTTTTCGGAACAACTGAATGGCGAGGCATGCCCTACACGCTTACTCGGTGGCAAGTGGCTAGAGTAACACTGACAGAGTATGTACTATGCACATGTCCTGGGTTGTTTTGAGAGCAGATCGAATGGTGAGCAGTGCCCCACACTTGCTCGGTGGTAAATGGCAACTACGATTCTAAGAACCATGAGTATGGACTCCACACTTGTCCAGGGGTTATTTTCGGAGCAGATCGAATGACGATGCGTACCTCGCCCTTGCTCTGTGGTAAGTTGCTAGAGCAACTCTAAGAACCATGAGTTTGGACTCCGAACAGGTTGACGATAAGTTTTGGGAGCAATCGAATGGTGAGGCCTTCCCTACACACTTACTCGTTGGCAAGTAGCTAGAGTAACTCCAAGAATTATGAGTATGGACTCCACACTTGTTCGGGGATTTTTTCCGGAGCAGGTCGAATGTTGAGGCGTTCCCCACCTTTGTTCGGTGACAAGTGACTTAAGCGACTCTAAGAACCATGAGTATGGACTACGGACAGGTTGACGACAAGTTTTGGGTACAATTGAATGATGAGCCGTTCCCTGCACACTTAGTTGATGGCAAGTGAATAGAGCAACTCTAAGATACATGAGTATAGACTCCGCACTTATCTAGAGGGTGTTTTGGAAGCAGATCGAATGGCGAGATGTGGCCCGCCCTTGCTCGGTGGTAATTGGCTAGAGCGACTCTAAGAACCTCGAGTATGGACTCCGACCCGGTTGACGACGAGTTTTGGAAGCAATCGAATGGCGAAGAGTGCTCCATATACTTACTTGGCGGCAAGTGGCTAGAGCGTCTCTAAGCACAGTGAGTATGGACTCAGCACTTATCCGGGGATTGTTTTAGGAACAGATCGAATGGCAAGGAATGCCCCTCCTTTGCTCAGTGGCAAGTGGTTAGACCGACTCTAAGAACCATGAGTATGAACTCTGAACAGGTTGACGACAAGTTTTTAGAGCAATTGAATTGCGAGGCATTCCCCCACACTTACTCGGTGGCAAGTGGCTAGTATGACTCTAAGAACCATGAGTATGGCCTCCACACTTGTCCGGGGGTTATTTTTAGAGCAGATCGAATGGTGAGGTGTTCCCTGTCTTTGCTCGGTGGCAAGTGGCTAGAGTATGGACTCCGAAAGTATGGCTAGAGCAACTATGTGAACCATGCGTATCGAATGCATACTGGTTGATGACAAGTTTTGGGAGCAATCAAATTGAAAGTTGTTTCCTGCACACTTACTCGGTGGCAAGTGGCTAGAGAGACTCTTATAACCATGAGTATGGACTTTGAACAGTTTGACGACATGTTTTGGGTGCAATCGAATGGCGAGGCATTCCCCGCACATTTACTCTGTGGCAAGTGGCTAGAGCGACTCTAAGAACCATAAGTGTGGACTCCGAATAGGTTGTATTATCCCCAAAAAAAATTAAACAGTTATTTTCTATAAAATCTTTTACATATGCACATTTTTGAACATATTCAAAAATTGTGTATGAACATATAGTTTATGTTTTTATAAATTCTATTTTCCAATCAATTGGCCCAACCCAATTGAATGTACAATTTTTAACCCAGTAGACCCATTCATGAACATGAACAGATACATTATTTTATACTAGACTACCATATACTGTACATACACTACACATACAAGTATAGCCAACAATTTTTGACTTAAAGAGCGTATGTGTAACAGTAAAAGGGTTATGTGTTAACCCTAAGGGGTTAGGGTTATAATTATAAGGGTGACTAAGCATCTCTAGAAAAACCCACACACCTACACACATCCACACTCAACCCTAACCTATCTCCATAGTTGGCCGATCACTACCCCAACCCTTCCCCTATATAAATGAGGGTATGGTGAAACCCCAGTTCATTTTCTACACTCATTTTCATACTCCCATACTTCACTCTACTTCATTTTTCAACATCCAACAACATCCAACGATCTCCTACTAATTTCAAATAGCTAGTTGAGCTAGAAAAGAAGCAAAGCATGCTAGGAGGAGGAGAAAGAAGTTACAGGATAAGACATAGTAAGGGTGGTGTTGTGCTCTCCAAACACAAAGTGGGTATTCTCCATTCCTTGTATGTTAAATTTATGAATTGAATGATTGATGGTTTGCTAGAAATTGTTGTTGTGTGTTTGTGTATGTGAAATAGCTTGATTACACCATGTAGAATGATTGTAGAGTATATGTTTAGAATTCATGTTTGTAGTAGAAGAAAAAATCATGTTATGTAGAAGAAATCATGTTTGTAGCAGTAGAAGAATTCATGTGTGTAGTAGTAGAAGAAATTAAGAAAATAGAATAGAAAAGGACATAGTTTCGTTTCATGGTAAGTGTCCTCCTCACCGTATTATTAAATTAGTTGTTTTAATTGTTATATGTTGATTCTCATTAGTAGTTTTAGTTGGTTCTTTGATGTGGGAATTGCTAGTAGATTGAAGTCATGTATGCTTAAACTCATGTTTAGCAACAAAAAGTGGATGGAGATTGTAGTAGATGAAATTGTTAAAAAGGAAACGATGTCATTAAGTTATGAGTAATTAAATACCAATCTCTAGATTAAATTCTAGACCTTGTAATTCAAAGAAAATTGTATGAGAATACATAATTAATTAGGGTTTTGTTATGGAAATTATGCAACGGAAAGTTGCATGTAAAGTGTTTAATGAAATGTCTAAATGAACATATATATGCATATTGAATAAAACTCTAGTCAATTAATAAGCTATGAAAATAAAGTTGCAAATTAAGGTATTTAGCATTATGAGGGTGTGAGGTAGTACATATACATGTGTGAAGTAACCTATTGTGGGAAGAATTTTAATAAGCTTGAAATGCGATGTTGGATGAAAAGAGGTCATGCGTTCTTTATATGTGCAAATTGTGACGTATAGTACACTTTGGGGTGCTCTAGTTTGGTGCATGTTTGGTTCAACTTTTAGCATGACTGGAAATCTATGTTGAACCCAAATTAAGTCAACATAAGACCTGTTGCATTTTAACCCGGTTTATTAACATATGAAACTAGATTAGATTTACTTAGTGTTCAACCATTATTAATAAATTAGTGAACAAGTTAGTGAACTAAGTTAACCATGTTAAGTGAACTAGTAGAGAAATAAAAGTGGGAACTAGGGGCACAATATAATTAACCAATAATATAAATGTCAAGATAAGAAACTAAAAGTAGTGATAATAGAGCCATTACAATCAGGTAAAGCTAGCAATTAATGAGCCGATATAATACAATCACATTCACTAGTTCTAGATTGTAATAGCTTTAGTTTGTGTAACCATTGTTATAAGGACAAGCACTAGTTGGGCGTGTGCTCATCTGTCAAGGGGACACGTGCCGCATAGTCTCGAATGTTAATTTCTGGGATCTAGTGATAAGAACGAGACACAGTCCTATCGAAATCTAGGGGATGTATCCCTAAGAGTACGTGTAACCTGTAACCCCTGTTTTTCCAAATATGTATTTTTTGTGTACTTTCTGTATTTAAAATTTTTGTAAAATTATTTTTCCGCTTTCAAACTCTTTTGTCAAAATGTATTATTGGATCTTCTATTAAAATTTATTTTCAATCGATAATTTTATTTGTAAATCTTATTATTGTTATTAACACTTTGATTTCTATTATTATTACTATTACTATGATTATTTTTATCATTTTTCTTATTATTATATTATTGTTATTATTATTATTATTATTATTATTATTATTATTTCTATAAAATCTCAATTGTATATTTTATTTGTTATTTTTATTTTTCCAAAATCCAAACCCATTATTTTATTGGATTTAATACCCTCTTTTCTATTTAACCCATACCCTTTTAAAAACCCTATTTAATATCCATTACCCATTTATTACTACCCAAACCCATTTTAACTATATTCTAACCTACTGTCTGCTTAACCTTTCTCTCCCTTTTGATTACTTAACCAACCTGCATCCCCTTTACCGCAACCTATTAAGCCCATGTACCCGACCTGTTGCACCCCTTACTATTGCGCCGTCACCTTCACCCTCCTCTTAAACCCTATCCCTCCATCCCTATATATTGAACCCATATGCTTCCTCTCCCCTGTGTGATCCCGCAGCTGCCTGTGCTCCGACCATCTCCTCCCTGTGCTCTCCCTCTCTCTCCCAACCTGTTCCCCGTGCTCCTGCCCCCACGACCCCTCCTGGCTTCTCCCTGTCACTGCCCTACTCCTCGCCAACAGCCCCACAGTCGACCTCCTCGCCTGCAGCCTCCTTCGGTGCTGCCTACCCCTACTCCTCTCCTCTGCTGCGTCGATCCGCGACAGCAACTGCAATTGGGTGCTGTCCCTCTATCGCGCAATGCAGCGCGCTCTGTCCTGGCTTGTGCGCCTCCCCTGTGCCCTGCACCTACTGCCGTTTCTCCGTCCCGCCGTCGTGCCGCCCCTGTGCCGCCGCCGAGCCAACAGTCAAAGAGTAACTCCCCCCCATGCTCTGTTTTGATGTTTGATTTGATGGTTTGAACGTAGGCCATCCATTTGATTGTGATCATGATCTCTTGATCTTAATCTTTATTGATTGATTTGTTGCCGTCCATTGATTTGATCTTGATCATCAGATCTTGGCCGTCCGTTGGATCTTGATCATCATGCTTGATTAGATGTGGGCCGTCGATCTCCTCTTGATCATCTGATTAGATCCTAGCCGTCCGATCTCTTCTTGGTCGTCACGATCATGATGATCATCAACTTCCTTTGATCGCAGCCATTCGATCGATCGATCTTGATCTTCATCATTATCTTCATCATCAGGAAAATTTGACCATCCGATCTGATCCGATCATCTTGATCTTGATCTTCGATCTCAACCATCCGATTGTGTTTGTGATCTCGATCATCTTCATCTTGTTCGTGATCATGTGTTCGTGATGGGTTCGTGATCCGTTCGTTGTGTTTGTGTTCGTGCCCCGGGATCAGTTCTCGTTATTCTTGTTCTTGCTTCGTTTTCGTCATCGTCTCTCAGGCAAGTAACTTGTATTATATTCCTTTGCAAATACAAGTACTAAATACTGCTTGTAGTGTAGTTGGGTTCTAGAGGCAATTTGTGTGTAAATCCCCTTATTGATATTGTCTCTATAGTGATGATTTGACCATAGTTGCCTCACGACATACATGACATGAAATAATCTAGGATTGACCACATCTTGTTGCACATATGCGTGTTATTCATGTGTTATCTTGTGCTCGTTCATGTTATTCATGATAGACTTATTGTGGACTTGTGAAATCCTCTATATCATGTTGTTTGGACATCTAGTACACCAAATTTCATGTTTGGGTTGATTTGGATGAATTTCATGTGATTTGTGTTGATTTGGGTATGAAGAACAAATCTGTATTTTTCTGATACGCTGATGTTGATCAGTATTTTAGACCTTATTAAGGTCAGTATTTGAAAATATTTTGTGAACATGAACTATAGAGAATTCTGTCTATTTTCTAACCCTTTTGACGGATCTCAGTTTCGATTTACAGTTTGTGAGTTATGTCAATTTTACTACAGTAGTGTCGAAAGATTTCCAGATTGTGTTTTCTATGAATTCTTGTAACCCCCATTTCCGATAATTAGTATTTTTCGTGTATTTTCTATAATTCGATTTTTTTAAATTTTTTTTGTGCAAAATTCTTTTCGGATATTTTATTAAAGTGGTTTCTAATTGAA
The DNA here is from genome assembly GCA_017893485.1 of Hemerocallis citrina. Classification (NCBI taxonomy): domain Eukaryota; kingdom Viridiplantae; phylum Streptophyta; class Magnoliopsida; order Asparagales; family Asphodelaceae; genus Hemerocallis; species Hemerocallis citrina. The sequence continues at coordinate 233,155,203 of CM030362.1, forward strand.
AATTGTATTCATTTCGGATAATGGTATATTTTGATCTTAATTCTATGCCTTATTGATCAACTATTTTTTTTATTTGAGCCTAGAACAAATATATTATTATTATTAGGTGATTTCAATAAAAAAAAAATATTAAACTATTAACTTGCCTGTTAATCGGTAAATGATTAACAAGCCGGGGTTTAAGGGTTGACTTTTCGTAGTGGGCAATATAGGGACTGTACTTGGAGGAGGGGCCCGTGTTTCCCTAAATAATGTTCCGGCTATTGTTTTATCGTGTGATTGTGGTTATGGCCGTAACCCAATCTATCGTGTATTGTATCGTTGCCGATGACCGTACCGTACACCGAAAGGTGAATAATGTTTAATGTTGAAGAGTACATGAACTATAGAGCCCACTACAAAGTCTAAAGCGAAATTGTTTGTATGTAGCAAGCATGTAGTAAAAGGATGGATGCATGAAGTGCTACATTAGTTAGGATTAAAATAATTAATAGACTTAAGGATCACACTACATCGACACTGCATCTTGTTCCTATTGATTTCAAATATTGGCTAAGTATTACCGTTATTGATCATTGATTACCGTTACCGAATATTGCACCATTGTTTATAGCCAATTGCATCAATTATCATGATTATTGTCCCATTTTATTGATTCCTATTGATCCATTGTTTCATTGTTATACCGTTATTCCATTGTTCCCTACTTTCTCTACTTGCTGTCCATGACTTGCTCTAAGGACAATTATTTTCTCTTTTTAGATGAAGTAATTACAGGTGTTGATGGAATATTACCAGATGGATTAGCAGAACAACATTGGTGAAGGAATTGATTGCATCGCCGCTTAATAAATAATTATTGTTTTGTTTGGAGACTTAATTATTGGATTATTGTTATTTTTATTGTATTGGGCTTATGACCCGAATATTGCTATTTGTTTCCAGACGTTGGATTATTTTATTGTATTTGGACATTTTTATTGCTAAATTCCAAGTATTTTTATTCATGAGATCATTATTATTGCCTGCGCAATTGTTCTGTATTGTTTATGTTGTTGAGTTAATCGATTCAACAGCTTATGAGTGACGTTAGTCATTCGCTGGGCTTTTGTCATGTACTCGTATTCCGTATTTTTGGGAAGCGGGGCGTGACAATTCTGAAGAGTAATCTATTTTTATTATGGTATTAAAATTATTATTTTGATATGAAACTTTGCTCAATATTTCTAGACTTGATTGAGGTTTACCCAGAATTTTGGTGGATTTATTTGAAGAGTTTTACAAATCTTTTCATGCTTGCAAATTTACATGCAGAATTTTACTACTGTTCAGTAAAGAACTTGATTTTCGTCCGAATTCTACTTGCTGTTTATAAAATATTTCTAAATATGAAAGTTAGCCTACTGTATCTATTTTATTACCCATTTTTGCAGATTTGGATTTTGGTTTATGATTTGTGAGATATTGCTGTTTTTGTATTGCAGTGTTTACAATTCCAGATTTACAAAACTACCGCATTTTGATGTTCTCTGATTTTCGTTGACTAAACTATTTATATTGGAAAATTCTGAAACTTTATATTCTGATAGTACACAGATACCCCAGATTTTTCATGGATTTAATTAAAGAGTTTTCATGCTATTTTCCAGACTGTGAATACAAAATACTGATTTTTGACTGAACGTGTTTTTCTGGATTCAAACCTGTTTTGAGACATGTTTTTGTGAAATACCATATGACTTATATATGTTTGCTGGATTCGGAAGGGAGTCTATTTTCCAGATTCTACGATGGATCCAGATTTGCATTTTTGTAGCAATGAGAATTCCTGTTATAGTACTGTACTGTCTTGCTGTCCTGAATTAGAACTTACACTGTTTCACTCTTTTATATGACTGTCTATCATCTTTACATGTTGATCTGCCACCCTGAACCTGTTACATGTTTATACCAGGTTATTCTTGACCTGTTTATGACACATACATGCCTATCTGATAATAATAATAAATAACCAAGTCGGGGTTTAAGGGAAAGATCTAGTAGTGGAAAATTATTGAAATGTGTACTCGGAGGAGGACCAATAGGTTCTGACTGTTACTGTTACTGTTATTGATTACCTGATTGCACACTTCCCTCTAGGAAGGTGTACTCGGTGGAGGACCACTAGGTTCTGACTGTTACTGTTACTACTACTGTTACTGCTACTGTTACTGTTACTGATACCTGAGTACACTGCCTGATATGATCCCCTACGAAATCTAAAACAAAACTGTTTAAATGTAGCAACCATATAGTAAAAGGATGGATGCATGAAGTGCTACCTAGATAGTAACAAACACAAGACTGTAAGAACTGACATTTGTTACACTTTTATCTGTTACATGCAACTGATCACTGTTATCTGTTACTGTCTGACTGTTATCTGATACTGTTACCTAATACTGTTATCCGTATACCTGTCTGCATACTGTTGACACTTGACACATGTTACTTATACCTGTTAGTATACCATGCTATCTGTTTTGTTTTCCTAATTCATGTTAGACTTTATATTTTGTTGATATGCCTATACCATGCCATGTTTGTTCTGTTATTACTTCATATTTGTTATTTATCCCATGTACTTGTATCCTGCACTACAAGCGGCCTGTAACTTGCATTGACAGGAGTTTGTTTTCTCTTTTTTGTTTCCTGCAATTTATTAATTGCAGACCAGGATGACCAGTTGCCAGATGGAGTTGGCGAGATGAGATATTACTGCTGGAGTTTTATTATTATTTCTGTTGCTTATTTGAATAATTGTATTTGATACTTGGATTTATTTGTATTTGGGCAATGTGACCCAGGATATTGACTTATCCATACTTGATTTATTTGAGATTATATTATATTTTGGATTTCAAGTAAATTTCTGTCGGTCTATTTGATTCGATTATGCATACTTGAGTGATTCTTTTGCTTCCGACTCTGATTGTTTCCGTGAGATGTTGTAAAGATTTTGAACAGCTTATGGATGATGAAAATCATTTGCTGGGCTTTTGTTGCGTATCCGTATTCCGTATTCTCTTTTGGAAAACAAGGCGTGACATAACCCCTATTTTTCATTTTATGTATTTTGAGTGTATTTTCTTTTTTCTTGTATTTGATTCAGCTTGTATCTATTTTTGGACCGTATATTGGATTTTATTTTCAATATATTCAATTTTTTTCTATTGTTTTGTCTTCTTTTATGTGAGTTCTTGGTTCTATCGTCTCGTTTTGTTTCGTCCTTGCTTGTTCGTGCCAGTAATTTTTTTTTTGACCCTCATTGATTGATTGATCCGTACCCTATTTTGTTCTTTTTATTCTTCTTGCTCTATCTATATATATTTCTGCTTGGATCCCTATTACTTTTTTTAAAAACTCCTAAAACCCAATTGAGACCAAATCCATTCACATTTTAATCCATTACCCATTTATATATAACCTATACCCATTAATCATCCCCTAAACAAAAACCCATATATCTACTACCCTACCCGTTTGTGCAACCCATTACCCCAGACCCGTTAGCCTGCCAAGCCGACCCGTTATCACCCCCTACTGTGTCGTTTTCCTCTTCTCTACTCTCTAAACCTAACTCCACCATATATAAGAACCTATGCACTCCCTGTTTCCCTTCCTCATACCCAGCCGTCATCGACTCTTCAAACCCTACCCGACCTCTCAACCCCCGAGCACCCTGCATCCCCTCTTCCGACTCCTTGCACCCCAGTCTTTCCCTGTCTCCTCTTTCCGGTGCTCCCGCGACAACAGCAGCAACAGCACCGAGGTGCTACATCTCCTCCTCGATGCCAGACCTCAGCGACAACGGCAGCCACTTCTAGCTGCCATCGTCCCCGCCATTCTCTCACTGTTTGTGGTGTTCGAGTTGTTATTCGTGTGGTTGTGTGCTCGTTATTGTGTTCGTTGGCGTTGTTTGTTCGTTGTTTATGGTGTTCGAGTTGTTATTCATTGGTTGTGCTCATTTTTGGTTCGTGGACTCGTAGTCGTTCGTTCGAGTTCGTTTCCGGGAAGCCGTTCTCGTTATTCTTGCTTTGCACCGTTTTCGTCGTCGGTTATAAGGCAAGTAAATTGTATTCTTTTCTTTGTGTAAGACAAGTACTTAATACCGCATGTAGTGTAGTTGGGTCCTAGAGACAATTTGTGTGTGAATCCCCTTGTTGATATTTTCTCTATAGTGATGATTTGAACATAGTTGCCTCACGACATATGTGACATGAAATAACCTAGGATTGACCACTTCTAGTTATATATATGCGTGTTGTTCATATGATATCATGTGCTTGTAAGTATTATTCGTGTTATACTTGTTGTGGACTTGTGAAATACCGTATACCAAGTTGTTTGGACACCTAGTACACTATATTGCATGTTTGGTTGTGTTTTGGATGAGTTTCGGATAAACTAGTTGATTTTGTGCATGAAGATATTTTTAGTTTTGCTGGTTTTCTCGTTTTGATCAGTATTTTAGACCCTATTAAGGTCAGTATTTGAAAATATTTTGTAAACATGATTTGTAAATAATTATGTCTATTTTCTAACCCTTTTGACGGATCTCAGTTTCGTTTTATGGTTTGTGAATTATGTCGATTTTACTATAGAGGTGTAGAGTGGTTACAGATTTTGTTTTCTATAAATTCTGAAGAGTAATATATTTTTATCATGATGCTAAAAGTATTATTTTGATCCAATATTTTGCACAGTATAACTATACTTGATTGGGATTAATCCTGAATTTTTGTGGATTTATTTGATGAGTTTTACAACCCGTTCTATGTTTCCAAACAATTACTATACTAACAGATTTTTCATACTGTTTAATAAAGAAACTGATTTTCGACCAAACTCTACTTGCTTTTTGTAAAATATTTCTGAATATGAAAGTTAGCCTACTGTGTCTATTTTATCAACCTTTTTATGGATTTGGATTTTGGTTTATGGTTTGTGAGATATTGCTGTTTTCGTACTGCAGTGTTGGTGATTTCAGGTTTACAAAACTATTGTATCTTGATGATTTCTGATTTTACTTGACTACTCTATTTATATTGGAAAATTATGAAACTTGATTTTCTGTTACTACACATATAGGGAAATGCCTCTGATTTTTCGTGGATTTATTTAATGAGTTATCATGTTATTTTCCTGACTTTGAATACACACTTCTGATTCTGGCTGAACGCATTTTTTTTGTTTCAATTCAGTTTTGAGTTTTGTTTTTGTGAAATACTATATGACTTATATATATTTACTGGATTTGGTCGGGAGTCTATTTTCTATACCTTTCGACGGATTCAGGTTTGCATGTTTGTAGTAACGGAAATCCTTGTTTTAGTACATTACTGTCTTGCTGTTCTGAACTAGAATTCTTGTTTTCCCACTCCTTGATGAGTTATCTTTCACCTATGCATATTTATTTCTTCATCCCATACTTGTTACTTGATCATGCCATATTATATTTGCCCTGTTCGTGACACAAACATGCTTGTTTGACACTAATAATAATAAATAACCAAGCCGAGATTTAAGGGAAAGATCTAATAGTGGATAATACAGAAATGTGTGCTCGGAAGGGGATCAACAAATCCTACGTGATTACTTGATACATGATACTTGACACGTGATTACTTGACACTTGCATGCAAGACACGTGATTACTTGTCAACTTGACACGTGATACATGATACATGATACTTGGACCTTTGAGCTCGATTACTTGATACTTGTCTCTGAGTACATAGCCTTCTAGGTCCACTATGAAATCTAAAGCGAAACTATTTGATGTAGCAACCATGTAGTAAAAACCGGGATGCATGAAGTGCTACCTAGATAGTAATAACTACAAGACTTGACCATGAGACTTGAACTCATACTTGATACTTGCTACATGATACATGATACTTGATACTCGACACTTGATACCTGATACAAGACACTTGCTACATGTTTACATGATACTTGATGTTTGATACTTATTTACATGATACTTGACACTTGTTACTTATTTACATGATGCTTGTTTACTTGACACTTGATACGGGCTACTTACACTTGTTCATCTTACCATGCTAGTTGTTATATTTTGTTATCATGCCTATTCCATGCTATTTGTTTATCTTTTTCCATGTACTTGTATCCTGCACTACAAGCGGCCCGTAACTTGTATTGACGGGAGTTTGTTTTCTTTTTCCTATTCCTGCAATTTATCTAATTGCAGACCAGAATGATCAGCTGCCAGATGGAGTTGGCGATATGAGATATTAGTGCTGGATTTTGCTATTATTATTCTTGTTGCTTACTTTGAACAATTGTATCTTGATTACTTGGATTTATTTTGTATTTGGGCAATGTGACCTAGGATATTGACTTTTTCAGATCTGAATTATTTGAGATTAATATATTTTGTTCCAAGTATTCTTATTGGTATTTTGATTCATATATGCATGCTTGGTTGATTCTTTTGCTTCTGACTCTGATTATTCTTGTGAAATATTATAAAGATTATGAACATCTTATGGATGATGAAAATTATTCGCTGGGCTTAGTCACGTATCCGTATTCCGTACTTTTTGGGAAGTGGGGCATGACAGTACGTGTATGTTCTAGGTTATCAGTACAAACGGGAAGCAAGAATTAACTCTGTGTCCTTTGGCAGAGTAGGGTTAGGCTATGTAGATTTGCCATATGTTCTTGATAACTTTGGTAGGGTCGGGAATGAAGAAGGGCCATAAATTTCGGTAGAGCAGCGGCAGAGCCAAATGCCCACTGACCTGACCAGGAGTGGAGAGACCACATATCCTGACGGAGTGGAGAAAGACCACAGATCTGAGCGAACAGAGTGGTCACTGTTGTTCGGAGTGGGTGAGATCACCAGACCGAGTGCAGTAGCGGGAGTGAACCGCACAAACAGTAGGCTCTATCAGTCACTAGATAAATGTCAGAAACAGGGTAAGAGTACGAGAGTATGTTTGCATTGCGAGGGATCAAACACCTGCAATTAGAAGTACGTTCAAGGTTGATTGGGGAGTATGTAGTATGAGATGCATATGTTTTCAATCATGTGTGCATTTGAGTTTTGCGTTAGATTATAGGTCATGGCATACACCGACACTTCTGTTTTATGACTTCCACATTTTTCTGTTACATCAATATTGTTGTTGAAGATTTTGGAGACTCACGGGTTTCATCCATATTGCGTCAGTTGCATTCAACGGATGTGCCCACAGTTGGTTAGTTGCATGACTAATCATAGGAGCATGAGATTCGAGTAGTGAAGCATCCAAGTGGAGGATATAATTCCTCGTACAATGTAATTTATTGGTGCAATTCATGATGTAAATCTCATTAAGACTACATTGTACATTATGATATGTAATAAAAATTTTAATTTCCTATAATTTTTTCTGTGTTGTGTACACATTTGACGTAAAGATTCTGGATTGTGTCACGAATTTGTAGTGTATGAAATTTGGGGTGCTACATAGGTTGACGACAAGTTTCGGTGGGAATCAAATGGCGAGCTGTGCCCCACATACTTACTCAGTGGCAAGTGGCTAGAGTGATTCTAAGAACCATGAGTATGGACTCCTCACTTGTTCAGGGGTTAATTTGGGAGTAAATCGAATGACAAGGCGTGCCCTGTCCTTGCTTGGTGGCTAGTGGCTAGCGCAACTCTAAGAACCATGAGTATGTACTCCCAAAAGGTTAACGACAAGTTTTGGGGCCAATATAATGGCGAGCAGTGCCCCACATACTTACTCGGTGGCATGTGGCTAGAGGGATCTTAAGAGCCATGAGTATGGACTCTACACTTGTCCGGTGATTATTTTGGGAGCAGATCGAATGACGACGCGAGCCCCGTGTAGCGCCCCGAATTCCGTATACAGGAAACTCGAGACACAAGCCAGAATTTTACTTCAAACAAGTGCTTAAACACTTGTCAGAAAATTAAAATATTTTTATTGCATCCTAGAATGTAATACTCCGTATGACATGAGCCTTCATGGTGGGCTTAGTTATTAATTTATGGTTAGATGAGCCTATAGATTTGGTAGTGTGTGTATAGAGCCTATTGAAAGAATGAATTAATTACTATGGGGCCATAGTGTTCATTGTAGGTGGTGGTGACTTAGTTCCACATGGAAGGTAAGTTAGGATTGTGTGTGTATATATAATAGTTGTCAAGGATCAATAGGTACCTACAAGTCATGACACATTTTGTGAGGCAAGCCTGTGGTGGGCCGTTGTTAGGATTTATTTTCGCGTGTTCACGCACGTGTAGCCGCGTGCACTGCTGAGCGGAGCTCGGGGCGTTACTTAGAATATTACATTGTACAATACAATCTTACATAAAATTTTACATCATGAATTACATCAATAAAATTTACTGAACAAAATTTATAATCTCTACTTGGATGCTCCACACAGCTCGAGTCCCCTACTCCTATGATCGAGTAGTCCTGCAACAAACAACCTGTTGTCACGTAAGTTGATTACAACTGACGTAATGCTGATAAAACCAGTGACTCCCCAAACACAACAATCAATAATTTATGTAAAAAAGAAAATGTGCAGTCAAATCACTTGTGTTACTGTATGCCATGACCCAGATTCTAATGCACAGTCTCAAATGCACACGCTGCACATATTCTAATGCACACATGATTTGAAAATGTATGCGTCCCATAGTACATTCTCCCCAAATCAAGCACGCTCTTCAGATAATATGGTTTGATTCCTCTTCATGCATCCTACTCTTTCCCGTTCTTGATATCCATCTAATGACTAATGATGTTGCAGTCGGACCATTCCTGCCTTGCAATCGATGGTCATTTATTATGCCATTATGCTCTAGTCCCTGTGGTCCTTTTCTGTCTCGGGACAATGCCGGTCCCTGCAGGCCGTTTCCACTCCCGATCATAAAATAGTTACTCCGCCTGGTCCCTATGATCCTTTTTTGCCCTCGAATAAATGCTGGTCCCTGTGGGCCGTTTCCACCTCTGATCCTAAAATAGTTGCTCTGCTCGGTCCCTGTGGCCCTTTTCTGCCCCCGACAAATGTCTGTAGTACCTCGTAAATTTTGAAATATTATAATAAATAAATAAATATATATAATAATAGGGGAGAAAGGTTAAAGGAGGGGGACCACTTGTTCAGAATGCCTTGAAAGGAATTAGGCAGTTGGTTTGGATGGTGACATCACCGCAGTGAAGTGGCGGAACAGGTGGGGGCCCACCCGGATTTATGAAGAGAAGTATGGAACTTCTCTGGTTGTTCTGTTGACGTGGCACGGCACCTTGGGCCCACTGTTAGGGGCTTTGTGTGTGTGTGTCACGGGATTCAAGGGGGAGAGTATTACGAATTAATTCCATATCGGGAGTATACAAAAATTAATTGAGTATAAATAAAATTGCCTATGATCAAGAGTCACCTAATTGGTTAACCACCTTTTGAGAGGCAGCCTGTGGTGGGCAATTGTACTACATAGTATCTAATTTGTCTTCTAAAAATAATAAAAATTGCCTAAGTATTGGGGCGGGGCGTTACAAATGGTATCAGAGCCGACTTTTGACATTGAGTGTGGAAGAAGGCCTTAGTACGATCCGCGGTGTTGAGAGTCATTGATCTCCGGAATCGGGGTATGATCTGCGGATGTTGAGAATGATTGATCTCCGGGATCGAGGACGACGCCACATCGACTAGAAAGGAGGATCCTGCGCTAGATGGCATGTCCTCTACTCAGCAAGGATGCTGATTTCTAAAGGTGGTGTGTATGTAGTACCCCATAATTTCTGAAATATTATAATAAATAAATATGTATATATAATAATAGGGGGAGAAAGGTTAAAGGAGGGGGGCCCACTTGTTCAGAACGCCTTGAAAGGAATTAGGCTGTTGGTTTGGATGGTGACGTCACCGCGGTGACGTGGCGGAACAGGTGGGGGCCCACCCAGATTTGTGAAGAGAAGTATGGAACTTCTCTAGTTGTTCTGATGACGTGGCACGACACCTGGGGCCCACTGTTGGGGGCTGTGTGTGTGTGTGTCGTGGGATTCAAGGGGGAGAGTATTAAGAATTAATCTCATATCGGAGTATACAAAAATTAATTGAGTATAAATAAAATTTCCTATGATCAAGAGTCACCTGATTGGTTAACCACCTTTTGAGAGGCAGCCTGTGGTGGGCAGTTGTACTACATAGTATCTAATTTGTCTTTCAAAAATAATAAAAATTGTCTGAGTATTGGGGCATGGCATTACATGTCGGTCCTGCAGGCCATTTCCACCTCCGATCCTAAGGTTCCAAAAGTGTATCTAAGTGACCATACATGATGTAATATCCCAGAAAAATAATAAATTAATTTCGTATTTTACACGTGCATTGCATGTGCAATTTTATGCATTTCTAATCTTTAAAAATTTTCTAAGAATCATGAACAATTTACTTCTCATTTTAATGGTTACATTTGTGTTATTTTATCTTAATTTAAAACCCACAAGGCCTAAAGTCTCTCTTAAAGCCCATTAAAAATTAACTGCACAAGAGAAGCCCATGCTTAAATACACATTTAAAAAATGCAACCATGCATGTCATGTAACAATTAATTAATAACAACTAATAAAAATATTAAATTATATGAGGAAGTGTGTGCACATGGGGCATTTGGTTTGGAGGAGAAAGGGCTATGCTTTTGGTTGGAGCTTTGGAGCTTCTGGGAGCTTATTTGCAATTTTCATCAAAAAAAGGTGGGTGATTTCTTTTGCTTTCTAGATATTATAATGTGCATGTTTAGTTGCTTTATGATTTGGAATGAAATTGTGGTATGTGTTCTTTAGATTACAAATTTGTTATTGTCACGCCCCGTTTCCTAATATACGAGAATACTAGTACGCAACGAAGGCCTAGCAAATGATGTAAACACCATCCATAAGCTGTACCAGTCTAACTCAACGATATTAATAATAATCACAACCACGCAAGAGAGTATAATCACATAAACGAAGAACAACTTCAAAAATCAATGAAATAATCCAAGCACAATATCCAACATCTGAGATAAAAACAAACTCTAAGTCATAAAAGCTCAAAACAAAGTACAATATCAATAATAGTGTTCAAAGGAAAAAAAAAAACATAGCATAAAGATAATTCAAGCTGTCGACTCATTTGAGCTCCATTCTTTAAAATCGTTGCTCACCGAGTCCTTTTAGTATCACTCATTTGGTACCTGTAAACTCGTGAACTAAAAATAGAGAAAATAATGTTCTTACAGCAAGTCATGGACAACAAGTAGTGGGAAACAGAGAACAATAAAAGGCATGGTATATCAAGAATGAAGGACTGGATTAAAGTCAAGAACAAAGACAAGGATTGGCAATAATGTTAAGGGTCTATGTATAGTTATGCAATAGTTGATAGTTACAATTCAAGATCAATATTGATGATAGTATACGGGGATCAAGTGTCACGCCCCTCTTCCCAAAAGAATATGGAATACGGTATGTGACTAAGCCCAGCGAATAGTTTTCACCATCCATAAGTTGTACGGACCTGCTTGACTCATCATAACAGTAAATATAATAGTATACTCCAACCAGACAAGCTAAAACAATCATAACTCAATAGTATTAACTGCATCAATAATAAATGTTCCAACAAATACTTGATCCGAACAAAACAATAATTTTGGGACAATAAGCCCAAATACAAGTCTCAATACAGTTCATGAAATAAGATAGTTCATCAAAATATTTAAGCAATTCATTCCAATTTCGCAGCTCAAAACTTTTGCTCACCAACTCCAGTAGGCAATTGATCAGCAAAACCTGCTCATATGGAAATTACAAGGAAAATAGGAAAAATAGGAAAACTTATCGCTCGTTAGATGCAAGTTCGGGCCACAAGTAATACAAGTAGCAAAATGGGGGGAAACTAACTAAACAGGTAGTACTAACATGGAGAAAGCAGTAAGTACATCAATCTACAGATGGCAGTAAGCAGCGGAAAAATAGTAAAAGTGTAACAGTAACAGTAAGGATCAACAGTAACAGTCTGTCAACAGTAGCAGAAATCAACAGTAACAGTGGTCAACAGTAACAGTAAAGATCCATAGTAACCGTAACAGGATATGACAGTGTAAACAGTTATTATTATGTGTATTGTTCATTACTAACTAGGTAGCACTTCATGCATCCCACATTTCACCACATGGTTGCTACATCAAACAGTTTTGCTTTAAGATTTTGTAGTGAAAATTCTATAGGGCAATATATTCAGACAAACAATAACAGTAACAGTAATAAAAAATAGTAACGGTGTCATGGATCATGCCCTCATGCATCCAGAGATAAACAGTAGGTACCACAGTAAATAGTGAGGAAACGAGTCCCTTCTGAATATGCATTTCTATATTGTCCACTACTCGATCTTTTCCCTTAAAAACTCCAGCTTGATTTCTTTTATTATCAAAAAACATGTGTAACCAAATACAAATAGGCTAAAGACATGACAAGAATAGGGAATTAGTCTAAGATGAAATAGTGATTTCAACGGTTGATAAAAATAACTCATAATTGTCAAAACAACGACATTTTCAGTTCTGGACAGTAAGACACTACTGTACCAAATCTAAGATTCCGGCTGCTACAGAATAGCAAATTTATATCCGTCAGAAAATCTAGAAACTAGACTCTCTGCCGATTCCAGCACATATATATAAAGTCACATATCAGCCATAGAAACAGGGTCGAAAATAGCGTTTAATACAGAAGTTATGTTCAGTCAGAAAATGCAAAATCATGTTTATAAGCATGAAAAGGGTTGAAAGTTATCATAATTGAATCGAAGATAAATCTAGAAGATTCCTTAACATATCTAGTTTTAAAATATAAAATATCATTTCTGAAAGATTAGACACGGCAGTACCAAAACTGACATAATTCATAAAGTATAATTCAAAATACAGATCCGTCAAAAGAGTAGCAAAAAAGAAAATAAGGCTACCGTTCTTATTCACAAAGTTTTCATAAAAAACGAATAGAATCAGATTGAAAACATAATTCTTTACTAAGCAACATGCAGTTTGAAAATAAATCGACTAGTTTCATAAGTTTGAAATGAGATACAAAAGTCGTTAATTAACTTCAAAAAAATTAGGGATTGCTCCCAGTCATATCTAAACATACTCAACAAAATATAGGGTTCAAATTCTACTTTTAATATCAGTTTTAAAATAAAATTCCATACAGAATACATATAGTTGAGAATCTGAAAAATACGATATGTCTGCAGTAAAACGGTAATAACTCATGCATCAAAACTCGGAATTCAGATCCGTCGAAAGTTCTGGATACTAGAAATCAAAGGATACAAGTCATGTTCACAAACTTATTTATTTTACTGATGTTAACAGGGTCAAAGTTACTATACAAAAATAGGGCAACAGCAAACAAAAGTTCTTTTATGCATTTTATCAAATAACTTAACTACAAACGGTCCAATCTAGATGTCATACAATGCATGGTATATGTGGGCTACTCAAATCAGCATGGCATGTGAATAAACGGTCTATCATGAGATCATACATTCAACAAACATCTATGTAACAGTCATCTACAACATACGGTGTGTCACAAACAACATACAGTCAAAGTGTCATCTAATCTAATTATTTTCATGCAACGGGTGTCAATTATTGTAACTACTCATGATCAACAGATGATGTCAACGGTTTAACTAATAAATATGGATCATCATGAGAGTACAAATATTTTCATATTAGACTAATTACTGTGTTAACTTGTATGACAAAAGAACACATACAAGCTACTTGCCTTGTTTATGAAAACAACGAAAACAAAGAATAGAATAACGGGAACGGATCCCGAACAACGAACACACAAACGAGAGACGAGAGACGAGAACTCCAAGCCAACGAAACACGTGCACACAAACGAACATGCACACACACAACCACAAAGAGACAGTAGCCTACAACAGCAAGAGAGGCAGCGGCAGTAGCGTCAGCCTCGATGCTAGGGCGACGGCGACACAGCAAGTGATGACGGCAGTGGCGAAGTCCACAACGGTAGCGATGGGACAACGTCGGGGATCTGGGCATCGCAGCTTGAGCGGGGAATACAGACAGTGGGGGTGTGCATGGGGAAGGAGGAGAGGGTGTGTGGTGGGTGGTCGGGGGTGAGTTGCCGGTGTCGGAGAAGAACGACGACAGCGAAGTGGTGAGAGGGGAAGGTTGGGGGTAGAGAGAGAGACGGCTGAAGGATGAGAGAGAGAATAGGATTATTAGGGTTGGGTAATTAGGGTTAGGGTTCAATTAGGGGATTTAAATAGAGACAGTATGGGTTTGGGTGAACTGGGTAGTATCCAATAGGGCAAAAAGAATCAATAAGAGACAAATAGGCCATGAAATAGGTTTAAACAATATACGAGATCAAGAACAAATTGTAGATCAATAAGGAGAGTAAAAAGCTAAATCAAACAGAGAATGAATCACGAGAGAGAGGAACAACACACCATACAATGAAAAGAAAATAAATACAACCAGAAATAAAATAAATAATCCAGAATTTATTAAATATAATTAAAAATACAAATAGGAGCAATAAGGGTTACATCAAGCATGAAATTTCCAGTGAGGGTTATTACTCATTTCATTAGCATATCTAATGCACGTAGTACTATGTCCCATTTCACAGGTTCGGTGCATACAACCAAGTTATCATTTAGACTCTTATGGTGAATTCTATAAGGTCATGTACTCGAGTCTTCTCATAACTATAAAACTTGATCGGTAATCTTGGTCGGTAACTTGGTCACTAACTTGATCACTAACTTGGTCGGTAACTTGGTCAGTAACTTGATCAGTAAACATGTAACACGGGAACACGGCCCCCTTCTAAATTCACTCTTCTATATTGTCACTACTAGGTCAACCCTTAATACCCCGGCTTGTTAATATTGTATTTCATCCTAATGTGACCATGCAAGAAGGTGTCAAGGTTATGTAATGCAAGGTGCGACCAATTCTACTCATGATACGCAAGGCAAGAAACATTTATACTAAACTAATACGAATCACACATTCTGGACAGTAGGACGTTACTGTAAAAAAATAGAGATTCCTACTGCTATAGGAAAGCAAATCTGGATCCGTTAGAATTTCTAGAAAATAGACTCTCTGGCGGTTCTAGTGCATATACACACGATATATAACTATCACAGAAATTAGGTTCAAATTCTTATAATTTACAGATTTCATGTTCAAGCAGCAGGTTATCAATTGTATTCACATATATGTATCGTGGCAAAAAACTTTTCAGTTAAATTCACAAACAATCAGGATGATTCCGAAGCATGTCTAGTCTCAGCCAAATTAATTTTACATTTTAATTTTACTGTTAACATGTTCTTTTTATTAACAAATCAGGGTGATACACAAATAATCGCGAATCTGCAAATCCAGACCTAGCAGTACTAAAGGTAAGATATCTAACAGTATATCAGAATTCAAATCTGTCAAATGTTCTATAAAATAGACTCATGTAGCTACAATTCATGTTTATAAAGTTCATTCAAATTACTACAGTAGCAGGCTCAAAATTTTGATGCAAGAAGAGGTAGATAGCAGGTCAAGAAGTAAATTTACATGAATAGACAATAATTTCATCACACAAGCATGTAATCTCATGATAATTAATTAACAAAAGTTCTATTTGGTGATTAACATGCAATTTCAAGATTAACGATGTAATTTACAATCAAGGCAATTAATTCACGAAAATCAAATTCAATCAGGAAGATTCAATCAATTCTGATTCGATTGTATTTATAATTTACGTGCATATGTAATGTGCAATAGGTACTAGGATTCGAGTCAAAGAAAATGGAACGAAGGAAAGAATATTTTGGATTAGCTCGTGTAAACCCTCAATATACTCAACGGAAGATAAATAGTATAACAGTATGATAAACAATTAGGATCTACATGCGGAGATCAAAGAAATCTTGAACAAGAACAATAAAACTAGTTCAATAGAGACTTACCTTTAGATGGTTAATCCGAATAAGAAGAGAATAACGGGATGAGAATCCTGACAGCAACACGTGCATGACACTTACAATGCACATACCCACCAGAGCACGTGCACACTCCTGCAATGAACACAATAGCGACTCAGCAAATCCCTCTCAACAGCAAACAACGAATCCACCCAATCACCAAACACAGCAAGATGGCAAACTGTGCACATCATATTTACCCAATGGCCAAACAGCAAAAAGCGACAATGGCAGTGCGGGGATCATGGTCGACTTCGGTGGTGGCACTCGGTAAGAAGAGTGGCGAAGAGCGGCGGTGCACACGATGGAGCAGCGGGGTGTCCAGCAGGTAATGGAGGCAAAAGATGGTAGTCATGTTCGGGGTTGATCAGGAAACATAGAGGAGATGAAGGGCGACGTGGGTGTGAGGGTGAAGACGATGATGGAAGAGCGGGGGAGACTGCAATGGCGGCTCAACGAGATGGATGAAAGCAAGGGATGAGGATGACGGTGCAGATAAGGAGATGGTGTTCAGAGGAATGGGAAGACGCTGGGGACTGGGTTTCAGCAATGGCAAAACAGAGGAAGAAGAGGGGGGCGATGGTCATCGACTAGCTGCTGGCGTAAGGATGGAGGGGGAGCTGGGGGTGACAGGAATGGCGGAGGCCTCAAACGATGGGGAAAGGTGATGGAGGCTAGAGCGGGATAGGGGAGCGGCGAGGTTGGGGCGCTCAGAAGGAGCAGGCAACGAGGAGGCAGGTAAGGAGGTTGACGATGAGGGTGAAGACGGGGAGGAGAGGGTGATGGCAGTGCAGTGGAAGGATGGAGATAAACGAAGAGGGTGGATGGGTTTTAGGAAATAGAGGTAGGGGAAGGCGGTTGTACGAGGTACGGGCTAGTGTTACACAGTAATTAGGGTTAGGGTAGGTTAGGTTTAAATAGGGAATAGGGTAGGGATGTTGGATTAGCGGGTTTCGGGTTCGGAAACAATAAGAGATGGGTTATAAGGATTGCATAATAAATCAGTTAATGGGTTTGGATTTGGGTTTAGATAAATATGATAAACAATTAGGATAATAATAGATTAAATTAGAGTACTCAATACACAAAATATTCAAATAGGTTGTCCTACATGATTTTACAGGGTTCAATAGAAAATAGAATTAATTGAAAGAATATAATTAGATTAAGATTTAGCTTTTAACAATTTTAGAATAGTCATATATAAATAATATACTTGGTTTGTACTTTAAAATAATAATAATAGATGGATTAAGATCTGCGGGCTTTCACAATAACAAAAGATGGATTTTTAATATACAATCAAAAGAAATAATAACAACAATAATAAAAATAATAATAATAATAACAATAAAAATAATAATAATACTAATAATAATAACAACAACAATAACAATAATAATGATAATAACAATGATAACAACAACAACAACAATAATAATAACAATAATAACAATAATAATGATAACAATAATAATATTGTATAAAATAGGAATTAGGGTTTAACAAATTCATTAAAGTAATCTAAATAGTAATAATACATTTGATTTGGGCTCAAATATAAATAGTCGATCAATTAGAAATAAAATAAAGTTAAAATACACACTTATTCGAAATAATGAAAATTTTCTATTGGAAAAGATTTTAATAGAAGATCCAAAATGAATTGAAAATAAAATGAATTTATAATTAATCGAAATACAGAAAAATATTCAAGAAATATGTATTTGCGGGAACAGGGGTTACAGTTATGTTGCATGTGATATTGATAACTTGAGCTTTAATAGTGGTGAAATATGAAGATAAATTCTTCCTAATTGAAGGTTTTATGATAAAAATTATCATGTTGAAATTTTAGATAGAGTTGTTGTGGTATTATTCGGTGCACGATAGTATATCATGTTTAGATTAATTGAAATGTGGTATAAATTCATGCACAAAGTTGTTAATTTATGCAAGGAAAGTTGTGTAAACAATGAGAAAATTTATATTTTATAGGAGATGAAAATTTCTCATAAAATTGATAAAAAGCAGAAAGAAAAATTTGAATTCTTGATTAGTGATTTAAAGGAGGTAGTTTTGCTAATAAATAAAAAGTACATGTTCATGTTGTTTCCAAAAAATCATTATTTACAATGTGTAGGTATAAATTAACTTTATTGTGGTTAAATTCAGTAAATAAACGTTTCTGGGATTTTTAGATATATTTTACGAACCATTAATTTGGGAGGAACAAATAAAATGGTAAAGTGTATGAGAAAATAAAATTTAAGAAGAAACAGAGACTTGGGTTATAACAAATTAAACCCCTAAGTAGTCAGGAATGGCGCTTGGTCTTCGTGACTAGCGCGGGCGTTAGCACTGCTACGTGGTGCTACTTTGGGGCTGGGGGGTCTGGGGTTCGAATCTGTCTATGCCCAGATTGTGCCTTTTGGGGGGTTTTTTTTTGTTTTTCTTTTTTTAGTTTTAAAATATTGGGAAAATTATATAAATGTTTTTAAGTATTAGTTGAACAATTAAAAATAATTGCCCTCTGTTTTGAGGTATATGGTTGGGGATTTAAAAATCACATTTATGTTAAAGAGTTGGGGAGTAATATTAAGAATGAGAAATGTATGTGGGTTCGCAAATGTAACGCTTTGAATTCCATTTACATATAATTTGTAGCACAACAGGATCTTTCACTTCATTTCGTACAATTTTACAAAGAATTTTAAACTTTTCATTACACTTTGTTTGTTTCAGAATTACACAGCGAAAGTTAAGAAAATACAACATGAAATACAGCTTTAACATAAATCATGGAAATAATCTTCAGCATCAATTCTTCCTTAAGTCCTTGCCAATCCAATTCCTGCATTGAAAATCTGTGGGTACGTCAGTTGCTTACAACCGACGCAATGTTATAAACAGCGATCTTCTCTATGCTATATTATAACTAAATCTCTTACTTTAGCAAACACAAACTTGAATGTATATTAAAGTGTAAAAGTGTGACTATCATAAACATGTCACTGTATGATATGCCTTAGATGCCTAATGCAGCGTTACACTGCGATGCACTAATGCATACTTGTTCAGATTCTATGCATCACATTCTACATAGGTTCGAGGACAAGCACCTACATACTCCACATCATAGGTTTTAATCCCTCGCCATGAAAAACTACTCGGTAACAAAATCAAGGTTTAGACTGTAACCCCTGTTTTCCCAAAAATGTATTTTTTGTGTATTTTTTGTATTTTAAAAAAAAATTCGCAAATTATTTTTTCCCGGTTTTCATATTCTTTTGTCAAAATGTATTTTTTTGGATCTTCTATTTTAAAATATGTTTTCGATCAATAATTTTAAATTGTAACTATTTTCTATGATTTTATATTGAAATACAATTCCTAGTTTTGTTATTATTTCTCTTATTATTATTGTTATTATTGTTACTAATTTTGGCGGGTTATTGAAAATCCATTTCTATGTGCTAATTATATTGTATCTATTTTAAATAAATACTATTTTGTAATGTAAATTAATTTTTTTTGTAAACAATATTTTCATTTGTTATTTAATTTTCCTATTTAATTTTAAAACCCTAATATAACCCAAATACCCACCTGATTACCCAAAACCCATTAATACCTATTAGAAACCCAACAACCCAATATATTAAACCCAAAACCCATCTTTCAAAACACCCAGACCCGTTATCAATAAAACCCCATAACCCATTTATTATAACTACCCAATAACACTTAATCCTCTACCCGTTAAGACCCAAAACCCCACCCGTTAGCACCCTACTTCCTAACCCTAATCACCCAGTCTATATATACCCATCTTCACTTTTCGGCTGCTTTGTCTTCTCCATCCATCCCGTCCCTTCATTTTCCCAAAGCCGCTCGTCACCTTCTCTCCTTCTCTCTGCCTCTCCCGAACCTTGCTCCCGTCTCCCCTTCCACCTGGACGCACCCCCCACCTCACAGCAGCAGCAGTCCCCTGTACTCCCCCCTCACCGCGACTGCACCCAAGCGCCAGCCAGGACGACAGCCAGTCGCAGTCACGCAGACCAACCAGTCGCCGCAGGTGAATGCTTCCCCTCCGTCGACGGTGGACAGCCCCGACGTCAGCGGCAGCCGCTACCCCACTGTGTTCAATGTCGCGTGATCCCCGACCGTCCATTGTCCCTCTGCTTGCTCTCCCTTGCACGTGCGTGGGTTTGTACGTGCTATTTTGTGTGTTGGTTCTTTGTTGGGTGTTTTGGATCTCAGGTACTCGTGGTTACGGTGTTCGTTGGCTCGTGGGTATTGAATTTGTATGCTCGTTGTTGTGTTCGCAGGCTTGTATTGGGTTCGTGGGGTTCATCGTTCTTCGTTCGTGGTTGTTCATGTGCTCGTGGTGGTTTTTGGTTGTTCGTTCGGTTTGGATCGTGCCCCAGGATCTGTCTCGCTATTCTTGCTCTTGTGTTGTTCTCGTCGTCTTTCAGGTAAGTAACTTGTACTCCAATTCATTTGTTTGATACAAGTCAAAAAGTTCACCTATAGTGTAGTTGGGTCTAGAGACGACTCTTTTTTGTGATATGCTTGATGGGTTTTGTCTCTATTGTGAAAACTTGACCATAGATGACTCACGACAAAATCTTGACATAAATTAACTTAGGATTTGCCCGTTCTTGATTTTGATCATGTATGTGAGACTTGTATGAGAATTCATGTTTTGATTGAGACCCATGAGATATATTTGGTGTGGACATGTTAATAACCCTAATTCATGATTTTTAGACACTTGGTAGACTCAATTTCATGTTTGGGTGTGTTTGGATCAATTTTCTTGAATCTGTGTTGATTTCGTTTTTAAGAGAAAAATCTGTATTTTGTCGCTGTTCTGTTTTGTTTGCTGTTTTGGACTGGTTTAAAGTCAGTATCTTGATTTCGGTATAAAACATGAGTTTTAGATAATTTCGTCTATTTACAAACCCCTCTGACCTTGCTTGATTTTGTTTTTGTTTGAGTGAGTTATGACTGTTTTAGTACAGAGGGGTCGATCTTTTTCTGATTCTGTTTTTAGGAAATTTTGATGATAAATCTTTTTAAAGAACTAGGCTACATATATTATTTTGATCCAAAACTTTGGTCAGTGTTTCTTTATCTAGTTAGGGATTACCCAAAATTTTGGTGAATTTTATTGATATGTTTTATGTGATGTTCCATGCTCGTTTATAAATTCTATACATTCTGTATTTTGCTCGCTGTTCTATAAAGAACCTTATTTTCACTATGATTCCTTTTACTGTATGAAAAATGTTTGTGAAATGTGAAAGTTACTATATTTTATCTATTTTCATATCCCTTTGGCGGAATTGGATTTTGTTTCACTGGTTGCGAGATATCTTAATTTTCGTACAGCAGTGTTGAAAATTCCAAATTTGCCAAACTATGTTTTCTTGATGCTTTCTTATTTTTGATGAATGATCTAATTTCACTGAAAAAATTTGAAACTTTATATTTAGATACAAGACATATAGGGGAATAACCCAGATTTTTCGTGGATTTATTTATTGAGTTTTCATATTGTTTTCTTATTCATGAATTCGTTTTCTCGATTTCTGGCTGAACCTATTTTCTGTATTCAAACCAGTTTTGAGTTATGTTTTTGTGAATTAATATATGACTTATTTATATTCGCTGGATTCGTGTGGAAGTCTATTTTCCAGATCCTTTGATGGATCAATTTTGCTTATTTGTAATACTGGGAATCATTGTTTTACTACAGTATGATCTTGCTGTCCTGAACTTGAAATTTGTTTATTTTAGTCTTTTATGAGATACCCTGCACACGTACATGTTTACCTTGCAACTTGAACTTGTTACATGATTCTGACATGATATACTTGAAATGTTTTGCACATCTACATGCTTGTTTGACTTAATAATAAATAACCAAGCCGGAGTTAAGGGAAAGATCTAGTAGTGGATAGTGCAGAAACGTATACTCGGAAGAACCTAGTGGTTATTGGAGCTTGTTTACATGTGGAGCTTGACACGATATACATGACACGTACACACATGACACTGGAGCTTGTTTACATGATACATGATTACATGATATTTGGAGCTTGTCCCTGAGTACACTGCCCTGTATGGTCCCCTACAAAATCTAAAGCGAAACTATTTGTTATAGCAACCATGTAGTAAAAACAGGGATGCATAAAGTGCTACCTAGATAGTAATCACTACAAGACTTGAACATGATACTTGAATAAGATACATGAGATTTGATACTTACTACATGATTACAAGATTCTTGATACTCGATACTTGACACATGTTTATAAGACACTTGATTACTTGACTCCATATGTATGCTACATGATACTTGATCACATTACCATGCTAGTTGTTTATTTTGACATCACACTTATACCATGTTGCTAGTTGTTTATTTTGACATCACACTTATACCATGTTGCGAGTTAGTTTCCCCATATGCTTGTATCCTACATTATAAGTGGCCCGTAACTTGCAATTGACGGGTACTTATTTTTCTCTTTCCCTCTTTCCTGCATTCGTTGAATTGCAGATTTTGGAGAACAAGTTCCAGATGGTATCGGTGACATGAAGTATTAGTACTGGATCTTGTTATTATTATTTTTGTAGTTTGCTTGAACAATAATTGTATTCTTGTATTTGGATTTATTCTTGTATTTGGGCAATGTGACCCAGGATATTTGTGTTATTCAGATCATGACTATTTGTGATTAATATATTTTATTTCAAGTATTCTTGTTGGTATTTGGTTCATATGTGCATGTGGTTGACTTTTCTGGCTTTCGACTCTGATTATATTGTGATATGTTGTAAAGATTCCTGAATAGCTTATGGATGATGGAAATCATTCGCTGGGCCAATGTTACGTGCTCGTATTCCGTATTTTTGGGAAACGGGGCATGACATAGACACTCCACGAATACGGATTCCAGCTCTGGAGTCCACCGTTAAGCCTATATAGAAATCCTCGTTGTGTGAACATCCCGCAAGTGCCGCTCTAGCCCCGGAATATATTGGAGATCTGCCTCCTACTTGCCCAACTAATCATGATACCGGAATCCACCAACCGATCAATCATAATTCCGGATTTAATTGAGGATCGTCTCGCTCCGCAAGCAACCACAGTTCCGGAATCCACTGCCAGAATGGGTCTCTAGTCTCGGAATCCACCGCTCAACTATATAGATGCACTCCACTTACGTTTGCCCAAGTTTTATTACATCTCCCCTTATGTTTGAACATGAATAAATTATACCACCTAAAGTTAGCTTACCCTCTTACCGGTCTTACACAAAAATACAGAGAACGACACCCATATTGGCCACTTCTCAAATCAATTATTCATTTTGAACACTTGCCGGTACTGGGTTACACTAAGCCTCTAGAATCAACATCTTTTCATGTTTAGCATTATGAGGTCAATCATGCCCTCATAACTCATGTTCTCAAATTTATGTATTCATATTTCATTCAAATCCTTTCATTCATTCTTATTTAATCATCAATAAGTAAAATCTCCAACTATTCATTTTCACAATGCTCTTTTCATATTCATCTAAACTTTCTCAATACAAAGTTAATTAAGATTAAAACACAATCTCTTTGAGATTCATCAATAGAAATTCATCTCACTAATTTTTAACATCTTTAATCATATATATATTTTTCTTGAGTTCAAATCTTCTCTAATACATGAATATGATCTTTATTTATCCCAAAAATATCTTTTAAATCACATGAAACACAATTCCCAAATGATCTAACATTATGTTAGAATATTTCCATGATTTTTCCAAATTTCAAAACATATAAATCATATTAAAATAAAATAAAATCCCAAAAAAGGGATACCCGGGATAGATCTCGAGACCTCTAGCCTGCAACCAGCAAGTCCAACCACTAGGCAAACTCTTAGTTGGTGAAATAAATCCAACACAGTGCTTTAAATACTACTCTTACTATTATTTTATATAAATCTCAAATTCTTAAAAAAAAAGAGCCTTCCCTGGCTCGAATCCGTGATAAGTGAGAAGCCCCCCACCACCACGTGGCAGCGCGCTGCGCGTTGGCACACGTGCTAGCCACCAAGGCCAAGTGCCATTCCTGATATGATATGTATTAAATTCTTTATATTTTCATTCTCTGTTTTGATCTCGATTTTCAAGCTTTCAAACAATTTTCGATTTCTAATCTTTTCTCCAAAATAATATTATCAAAATACATTTCCAAGTCCCAGAATTATTTCTTTACTGATTTTAATCATATTAGTATAAAATTAATCAGGAGTCAATAATTATTTTGAAATCTAATATTCACATTTTGCAATTAGAAGAATCTCCACTATTATCATGAAGGTATATATTCTTTGTTTTAGCAAATATCATCCACATTGACTTTTTTATAATTTCTCTTAATACTTTCACAATTTCTGGCACACAAATTACAAGTTTGTTTACACATATGCACAAATCAAACGATCTAATCATAGCATGATATTTGTATATAATCATTTCAACATACTAATGAAATAAACTTATAATTCGACAACTTCATTATATCATGATGAATTTTTCTTTTAGCATGCAACAATTTCCATATTTCAATTCTACCAAATGCTCTAACATAACAACATCACAAGCTTCACAAAGATCAACTACAACTCATACTAAATATCAATAAATTTTCTACACATGGAATCTATTTTACTTTAGAAAGCAAGAAAGAACACACACTGTAACACCCCAATATATATTTTTCTATAACTCCAACTTTAATTCTTTCATTTTTCTATGTCACTTTAAACAAAACTAAGATAGTTATCTTTCAAATAAATTTTTTTGGCAGAGTTCCCCCTGAAATTTCTGCTCCGAAACAAAAAAAAACATACAGAATCCTGCTCTAAATTCCGTAGCTTACAACACAGGAAATATTTTTACGGGCTCCCCAGGCAAAATGAGCAGAATCACACAGGCAAAATATATAATGCTCTGGGGGGCAAACTCATAAAAGAATAACAAATATCATATAAAAACCATAAATTTCTTCGGAACGTAGCAAAATGTTTAGAAAAACCTTTGCAAAACATACCACAGGATGCAGTACTCCACAACGAGATGGGTACGGGTCAAAAACATATCATACTACCAGACACTATGTTCATCAGCGCCATCTACATACTTAACATCCCAAAATACAATTTAAACCAAAAACTTCACTATTCATTTCACTAAATTATACAAAAAATTAGAAAGATAAGGATCCACTCAAAACTAAAATCCACGCCTCACTTACGCATTATTGAGGACCTGTAACAGTAGGGCGTCTAAGGTAGTCCTGGGACTCCACTAACCCCCAATCACTAGGAGTTAGCAATTTCTGGTGTTAGTATAATTTACTAGTAATGAATTGAACTATGAAAAGAAAATGTAAAGAACTTACAGATATCATGATAAATAAGTCAACTTGAAATTGAATGTAAGAACATCGCAAAGTGACTTCATACAAAATTACTCCTTTAAATCTTCAATCTATCAGCATATCATCTCATACTATATTTATTTTACTGCATATCATCACACATTTGTTTTCATCGCATCTTATTCACATATATTCAATCTCGTAATATCACATTCATTCCTATCTTATATCACATATCATAATATCACATAATACCTTAACTTTCATTATCATTAAAACAATTACAAGTTATCATCTTTTCATTCTAATGTCATCATATAGCTTATTGAAAAACTCATTCTCATTTTTTCATATACTTGGCTTTATAGTTCATTTTTATCTCATCACACAACTCAAATTACTTTTTATTCTTATTAATAATATATCTTTCTTTTATTTTTGCTGTCACGCTCCACTTCCCAAAAAGAGCATACGGATACTTGACTAAGCCCAACAAATGATTTTCATCATTCATAAGCTATTCAGAATCTTTACAACATTTCACAAGAATAATCAGAGTCGGAAGTAAGAAAAGTCAACCAAGTATGCATATATTAATCAAAATATCAACAAGAATACTTGAAACCAAAATATTATAATCTCAAATAATCCAGTTCTGAATAAGTCAATATACTGGGTCACATTGCCCAAACACAAATAAATCCAAGTAGTCAAGTACAATAAGCAACAAGAAATAATAATAGCAAAATTTCAGCAGCTAGTATCTCATGTCACCGACTCCATCTGACAACTGTTCTCCAAAATTTATAATTTAATAAATTGTAGGAAAAGAAAACAAACTCCCATCAATGCAAGTTACGGGCCGCTTGTAGTGCAGGATACAAGTACATGGGAAAAGATAACTAATAACATGGAATATGTATGATAACAAAATATAACAGCTAGCATGACAAGATGAACAAGTGTAAGTGGCATACATCAAGTGTCAAGTAAACAAGTATCATGTAAACAAGTAACAAGTATCAAGTATCAAGTATCAAGTATCAAGTATTATGTATCAAATATCAAGTATCATGTAATCACGTATCATATTCAAGTGTCTTGATCAAGTCTTGTAGTTATTACTATCTAGGTAGCACTTCATGCATCCTAGTTTTTACGACATGGTTTCTACATTCAACACAGTTTCGCTTTAGATTTCATAGTGGATCATAAAGGGTACTGTACTCAGGAACAAGTATCAAGTATCGAGCTCCAAGCTCTAAGTATCATGTATCATGTATCACGTGTCAAGCTGTGCAAGTGGCACGTAATCATGTGTCAACTATCATGTATGAAGTCATCACGTAGGATCTATGGATCCCCTTCCGAGTACACGTTTCTGTATTTTCCACTATTAGATCTTTCCCTTTAACCCCGACTTGGTTATTTATTATTATTATCAAACAGGCATGTGCGTGTACAAAACATAGTAAGAATAACATGGTATGATCAAGTAACAAGTTCAGGTTGAAGAATAAACATGTACAAGTGAAGGAAAACTCATAAAAGATTTTGGACAACGAGAATTCTAGTTCAGGACAGCAAGACAGTACTGTACTAAATCTGGGATTCCCGTTGCTACAAACATGCAAATTTGGATCCGTCAAAGATCTGAAAAATAGACTTCTAGCCAAATCCAGTAAATATATATGTCATAGTATTTCACAAAAACAAGTCTCAAAACAGGTTTGAATTCAGAAAATACGTTCAGCCAAAAATCAGAAGTTTGTATTCAAAGTCAGAAAAACAGCATGAAAACTCATTAATTAAATCCAGAAAAATTCTGGGGTATTCCCCTATATGTGCAGCATCAGAATATAAAGTTTCATAATTTTTTAGTATAAATAGTTTAGTCAACAAAAATCAGAGAATATCAAGATGCTGTAGTACTATAGTTTTGTAAATCTGAAATCACAAACACTGCAGTACGAAAATAGCAATATCTCACAATCCATAAATCGAAATCAAAATCCATTAAAAGGGTGATAAAATAGGCACAATAGGTTAACTTTCATATTCACAAATATTCTGCAAACAGCAAGTAGAGTTAGGTCGAAAATTAGGTTCTTTACCGAACAGTATGAAAATTCTGTATGTATAGAAATTGTTTGGAAACATAGAATGGTTTGTAAAACTCATCAATTAAATCCACAAAAATTCAGGGTTAATCCCAATCAAGTCTAGTTGTACTGTGCAAAATTTTGGATCAAAATAATACCTTTAACATCATGATAAAAATAGATTACTCTTCAGAATTCATAGAAAACAAACTCTGGAAATCTCTCTACACCTCTGTAGGAAAATAGACATAACTCACAACTCGTAAAACGAAACTGAAATCTGTCAGAAGGGTTGGAAAATAGATAGAATTCTCTGCAGTTCATGTTCACAAAATATTTTCATATACTGACCTTAATAGGGTCTAAAATACTGACTTAAAAAAGAAAAGATTAGAGTTAAGAACTTAGGGAAAGTTAATCAAATACTTTCTCAAGAGAATCTTAACCATGATAAAGAAGTAAAATCCTTAAATTATCGTCTTTCTAGTTTAGATATGGATCTTGATTCTCTAAAGAAAAATTATGAAGAGATATCCAAGAACGTATCTAAATTTAATAAAGGAAAAGAGAATTTAAATGATGTTCTTCAAAATCAAATGCAATCTAATCAAAAGTTTGGACTTGGTTTAAAAAAGTTCCTTGAAAAATCTCATTCTTCTAAAAACACTAGTGTAAACAAATCTGTATCTATTTCTAGCTTTAAAAATAAACTTTATAAGTTTTTTGAAAAACCAAAAACTATAACTTTTCATGAAAACAGCAAATCTACAGTTCAGACTAGTAAAACGGAACTGAGATCTGTCAGACGGGTTGGAAAATAGACAGAATTCGTTACAGTTCATGTTCACAAAATATTTTCATATACTGACCTTAATGGGGTCTAAAATACTGATCAAGAGGAAGGTAACAGAAAATACAGAATTATTCTTCGAACATAAAATCGTCTACTTGAAGTAAAACTCATCCAAATCAACCCAAACATGAAATATAATGTACTAGATGTCCAAGAAACAAGGTATAGAGTATATCACAAGTCCACAACAAGTCTACCACGAATAACATGAAGGACCACATGTTATCGTATGAACAACACACATATATACAACAAAAAGTTGTCAACCCTAGGTTAATTCATATCATGTATGTCGTGAGGCAACTATGGTCGAATCAACACAATAGAGACAAGATAAACAAGGGGATTCTCACATGAATTGTCTCTAGAACCCAACTACACTATAGGCGGTATTTAGTACTTATATTACACAGACAAAAGAATACAAGTTACTTGCCTTATAGACGACGACGGGAACGGCGCAAAGATCAAGGATAATGGGAACGGATTCTAGGCAACGAACTCAATCGAACGAACAACACAACCACGAACCAACTCATGAACAACGAATGTAAGAAACCCAATGAACAAAACTCGACCCCAACACACAGCAACCAAGAGAGAGCAAAATGGAGAGCTAAGTTGTGCTTGCTGCCATTATGCTGACTGTGTGCCGCTGCGGTGCATGGGGGATCGGCTTGTCGACAGAACACAGCACGCTGTAGCTGCTGCTGCCGTGCGTCGACGCAACGGAGGAGAGGAGCAGGGGTGCGCTGTGGATTCTTGATTTTGATGATTACAACACAATACAAAGTTGTTTTGCTACCTCTCATATATTGCAGGTTGTATCAAAGTTTATCATGTATGATACACAAAGGCCTCAAAGTAAATTGATGAAGCAAGTTCTAAAGCTGAAGAATGATCAAGCAAAGCTTCATACAAAGACAATGGCTAAAGCTTCTATCAAGACTAAAGACTCAAGTCAAGACCAAAGCTTCAATGTCTTATATGTTGTGTCTTGTAAAAATAAATGTAATCTTCTTTTGTTGAGTCTTAGATTGATGTAAAAGCCTTGTCACACACACACATACTCACATATAATTTTATAACTGTGTAGTTTTCAAAAATAAAGGTCAAAACAGTTTGAACTAGGTCAGCTGTTGAGTACCAGTCGACTGCTATTAAGGACCAGTCAACTGTATCTGTACAAAACTGTCTGACCTTCTTCAAACTCTGGCCAGTCGACTTATAACGGCGACCCAGTCGACTGTTCAAGCCGTTTTGACAGATTACTGATTTCAAAACTTGATTTTTTGATTGCAAAAAATATATATCCATTTGTAAACAGTTGTAATAAACTGTTTTACAACTTCCAGGGATTCTACTCTATAAATAGAGTCTTAGAATCACCATGGAAGGTTTCCAAGCTTTTGAGATTTTTTTTTTAAAGTGTTCTTACTTTAAAAAGAGAAAAAGTTTTCTAGCTCAACTGCTCTAATTCTTAAGTCTTGGTTATCTATTTTCAGTCCAGCATAACAATGAATTCGTTTTGGACTGAATCCAGAAGTCGACCAAATAGCCACGTACAAAATCACATTCACAACAAGATTAGAGGTTGATTCTAAACCATTTTATTGTTTTCTTTTTCTCTCGGTTGGAGAGGGGCTCTAGGGTGTAGAGTCAGGTTTTCACTCTTGGTGGAAGAGTGGGTTGCTCTCTCTGGTGGTGAGAGAGGACTATGGGTTAGACAAGGTTGTTGTTTGACGCCGTAGGGTATTCATGTACATTTTTTAAGAATAGTGGAAAATCTCAAGTGGGTTGCTTGGGGACTGGATGTAGGTCGGGAGGACCGAACCAGGATACATTTTGTGTAATCTGTGGTTGGAATTTGTGTGGTTGTATCTCTTGAACCTTTTATTACTTGCATTTCAATTCTCTCAAAACCGTTCTGGTAAGTCGACTGTATTCCCATTTTAAGTCGACTGATCAGACTGGTATTACAATCTTCTTAGAAACTTTTCTGGCAAGTCGACTGCCTTTCTGTATTAAGTCGACTTATCAGACTAGTATCAAAATACTCTTCTACTCTGACGCCTCAGTCGACTGAACTTCCTTTTACAGTCGACTGAACAGAAGATAATTTTTAATTCCGCAATTAATTTTATATAAAACACTATTCACCCCCCTCTAGTGTTTCTTGCCTGGCCTAAAGGATCCAATAGTGCGACCGAGGGGGCTGGCTGACTGAGTCGCTGCGACAGGAGGATGGGGCGGCACGGTGGCGGAACCAGCACCGTGCTGTTGCTGCAGTCGCGGAAGAAGATCAAGGGAGAGCTGAGGGTAGACGGGGATTGGTTGCGTGTGGCACTCGTGATCAGGGGAAAGAGAGAGACGAGAGGGAGGCTGTGGCTTGGTGCAAGGGGTAGGTGAAGAGGCGGTTCGTGCATGGGTTTCCTATATATGCATAGGCGAGGAGTAGTTAGGGTTTGGGGTGAAGGAGGCAGCTAACGTAGGGGTTCGGGTTTGGGTAAATGCAAGTAAAGTTGGGCTTAGGTTGAGCACAGGTGATAGGATAAATATATTGGGTTTTGGGTTTAGTTAATTCCTATGTATATGCTGTTAATGGTTATAGGGTTAGGTTACGGGTTTAATTGGGTAGGAGGGTTTTTAATGGGGTATCCAATAGGGTATTAGGGAAATGGGTGTTGGTTAAATAAATGGGATTTAAATAAGAATTAGAGTAGGATAAAAATAAATATGAATGAATAGAATGCAACATGAACAAATAATAATGGGGATCAAAATACAAGCTCGATCGAATAGAGACAACACAATAGGAGATAATAGAGTTAAGAAGATCATATAAAAGACGATAAAACGAATAAATGAATATATAGAAAAAGAAGATCCAAATACGGTCCAAAAAGAGATACAAGCTGAATCCAATACAAGGGAAAAGAAAATACACTCAAAATACATAAAACGGAAAACAAGGGTTACAAAGCCTACCCATCTAACAAGAAAAATTTCGTCATCGAAATTCAAACAAGAAGATACATAGGGTAACCCCGAAAAGAAAAGAAAGAATAAAACAAAAAAAAAACTACTCAAACAAATGAGGAAACTTTTGCTGAATCTCCTCCCCCAGCTTCCAAGTCGACTCACCGGGCGAGTAATGATTCCAAGGAACACGAACCAGCTTGATAACCTTGTTCTTAAACACTTTCTCCCGCCGATCCAAAATAGCAACTGGCGGAATCTCACAAGTCAAATCCGGTCGAATGGTCAACTCAGAATAGTCGATCACGTGGCTCTCATCTCAGATATATCTCTGGTGTTGTAAGACATGGAAAACATTGTGCACTCCTGATAAAGTTGGCGGTAATGCAAGACGATAGGCCACCTTGCCTACTTGCTCCACAATTTCAAACGGTCTAATAAACCTAGAGCTGAGCTTGCCCCCACCACCAAACCGAATGACACCGCGCCAAGGCGATACCTTTAGGAAAACATGGTCACAAACCTCAAACTCCAAAGCTCTCCGATGGACATTGGCCTATCGCCTCTGCCTATCCTGAGCTACCTACAAATGCTTCCTGATCTGAACCACCGCATCAATTGTACTGGTGATCAATCCGGGCCCAACAACTTCCTCTCACCATTGTCATCCCAGCACACTGGTGATCTGCACTTCCGCTAATAAAGTGCCTCGAATGGTGCAGCTTTAATACTGGCCTAAAAGCTGTTATTGTACGAGAACTCTACGAGATGCAAATGGTCCTCCCATGGTCCACCGAACTGCACCATACAGGACCTCAACATGTCCTTAAGAATCTGGATGGTCAACTCTGACTGTCCATCAGTCTAGGGATGAAAAGCTATAATGTACTTTAATTTACTCCCTAAACTATTCTGAAGACTCTCCCAAAACTGAGATCTGAATCTTGTATCCCTGTCGGATACAATATTGACTAGAACCCCATGAAGTCTGACAATCTGTTGCATGTACTTCTGAGCTAGGCTCTCAGTATACTCTCCAACATGGAAGGGAATGAAGTGAGCACTCTTCGTCAATCGGTCGACAATCACCCAATTGGCATTATGACCATTAGGACTTCGCGGCAAAGTGGTCACAAAATCCATAGTGATATGCTCCCACTTTCACTCTGGATGGGAAGCGGCTGAAGAAGTCCGCCTTAACCTACTGGCAAATCAAACACTGAGAAACAAACCGAGCCACAGCCTCTTCATACCACGCCATCAAAAAATGAAGTTTTAAATCCTTATACGTCTTAGTACCGCCCGGATGGATATAATACGACGACTAGTGGGCTTCCTCAAGCAACCTCTGATGAACTTCACCCTTCGGGACACACAACCTGGACCCAAAATGAAGCGATTCATCAGCATGAATAACCATGTCCGTTCTGGACCCAGACTCAACTTCAGCTTGAAAATCCTGCAACTGCGCATCACTAGCCTATGCCTCTTTGATCCGATCAACAAGAGATGACTGAATCTGGAGCACCAAACAACTCCGATCAGAACTCAGCAACAACACATCCAACTCCAACCTCTGCATCTGCTCAACCAAATCCATCTGCTATGTAAGGAACATAGATGCTGGTCTCCTGCTCAAAGCATCTGGCACCAAGTTCACTCTACCAGGATGGTATTACAAACTGATGTCATAATCGGCCATATGTTCCAACCAATGCCTTTGCCTCATGTTTTGCTCCTTCTGGGTGAAGATGTAGTGAAGACTTTTGTGGTCTGTGAAGATCTCCACTCAGTCCCCAAGTAAATAATATCTCCATAGCTTCAAAGCAAAGATCACTGCCGCTAACTCCAAGTCATAAGTCGGATAATTTTTCTCATGCAGCCTCAACTGCCTCGATGCATAAGCAACAACTCGGCCCTTCTGCATCAGAACTACTCCAAGACCCTTACCCAAAGTATCACAGTGAACTACAAATTTGCCTGAACCATTTGGAATAGGCAACACTGGAGCTGACGTCAACCTGCTCTTCAACTCAGCAAAAGCCTCACTGCAAGCCTCAGACCAACAGAACTTCTAATCCTTCCCAGTTAGCTTAGTCAATGGTCCTCCTATCTTCGAAAAATCTTTGACGAATTTTCGATAATAGCCAACTAGACCAAGAAAACTTTTGACCTCTGAAACTGACTTGGCAACTGGACAATCCTTCACAGCCTCAACCTTGGTCGGATCCACAGAAATACCATCGCCCGAGATAATGTGCCCCAAGAAAGTGACCCTGTCGAGCCAAAACTCACACTTGCTGTGTTTTCCATAGTGCTGATTCTCCTTCAAAGTCTGCAGAACCACTCTATGATGCTCAGCATGATCTTCCCGATTCTGAGAATACACCAAAATGTCATCGAAGACCACTACAAATCTATCCAAGAACTGAGAAAAGATGTGGTTCATAAGACTCATGAATACAGCAGGAGCATTCATAATCCCAAACGGCATCACAAGATACTCATAGTGGCCATATCTGGTCCTGAATGCAGTCTTCTGTACATCAGTCGCCTTCACTTTGACCTAATGATACACAGAACGAAGATCCAATTTCGAGAAAATAGTAGCTCCACTCAACAGATCAAATAAATCATCGATCCTGGGCAACGGATACTAGTTCTTCACAGTAACACTGTTCAGTTCCCGATAATCCACACAAAGTCGACAACTACCATATTTTTTGTTGACAAAAAGGACCGGAGCACCCTAAGGCGAAATGCTGGGTCTGATGAACCCCAAATCCAACAACTCCAGAATCTGCACCTTAAGCTCTGCTAACTCAACCGGTGCCATCCTATAGAGACTTTTCGATATAGGTGCCGTACTCGGCTGAACTTCAATACCGAACTCTACATCCCTCTCAAGGGGTAAGCCAGGAAACTCCTTTAGAAAGACATCCAGGAAATCCTGCACTACTAGAGGCGCAGCCTCACAGCCTGAATGCAATTCCATTGCACAAACCTTCTGATCAACTGCAGTTTCAGCTCGGCCAAGGCACATCTTCCTGGCATGGAACTCAAACTCTGCGCGATCTGGAATTCAGAACATAACTTTCTTGGCACGACAATCAATAATGGCATGGGTTTCACCCAACCAATCCATACCCATAATAATGTTGAATCCTAAATTCCTAATTACAATCATACTGGCCTTGAAATTTGTGCCACCAATAATCACGGGACACTGCGTGCATTCTCGAGAATAAATGATAACACCACCACCTGTCACAATGTTCCAAGCCTCTGACATGAAGCTGCACTCCAACTGATGGCGAGCTACAAATCGAGAGGGGACAAAAGAATGGGTTGCCCCGGGATAAAAAAGAACATGAGCAGGAAAAGAGCAAACAAAGACGACACCTACGAAAGAATCTAAAGAGACAGAGAAAATAATGGATGAACAGGGGTAAGAAAATACAAAATGTAGAAAGGTAAATATGAAAGAAATAATGCAAAAGAAGATGAAGAAACAAAAGAGGAACAAAACAACAAAAACCATAAAAGCAAAATATACCTGCGACAACACCCTGGCTGACTCAGCATCAGTAGCAGTTAGGTTGAAAGCCTGACCTCTTCTGGAGGCAGCGGTCCTCTGGGACAGGCCTCCGAATAGGCCCACCAGAAGGCCTAGCAATAGAGTGCGAAACAGTCCGCTGAGAAGGAGCCAATCCACCGCGAGCCTGCTCCTGAGCTCGAGCTGCCTCGAAAGCCTCAGCATAAGTACGCAAGCAGAGTGAGAAAAGCTGCACCTTAATGTCTCGCTCAAGCCCCAATATGAATCTACGAGCTCTGTCCTCTTCATTCGCCACAAGAACGGCTGCGAAGCTGCTAAGTCTAGTAAATTCAGCTGCATACTCATCCACAGATCTGGAGCTCTGTTTCAAGAAACTCGCATGTTACAGCATTGCATGGACAATATGTAACAAAATTCCAATAATATAAATGACGACCAACCTGTTTCAGGGCTAGAAATTGTTGCTCCATCACAACTCTAGTGCTGCCAAAGAAGAACTTCTCCAAGAAGCTCATAGTGAAAGTGGCCCAAGTGATCGGTCTCTCGAGTCTTTCGAACTCGGACCTCCACCAAATATGAGCCAGATCCACCAGCTGGATGGCTACCACATCCACTCTATCAGCATCTGCCACTACAGTTGCCAAAAGTAGTTTCTCAGTCCGAATCAGCCACTGTTCTGCTTCCAAAGGCATCTCAGTGCCTGAAAACATGTCGGGATGCAACCTCATGAAGTCCGTGACTATACTCGGACGGGGAGGAAGAGCTTTCTGCATAGGCACAGCGGGCGGCAGAACCCGAGCAGCTTCCAAAGAAGCTGTCACTAAGTCACAGTGGTTCTGCTGCATATTGATCAGCCGTTCCAACACAGTGGTGACGACCTCAATCCCAGGCTGATCTCCCTGGGGACGGGAAGTAGAAACTCTACGAGCCATAGTCTGCACCAAACCAAAAACAATTAGCATCCAGATCACAGTTGATTATAATTCTTTTAGGTATGCATGGTTTGTGAACTGTTGAGCCAATCTCAGATCGAGCCAAGCTTTTCTTATATCAGTTAAACTAATACATTAGCCAAACCTGGGCTTTGATACCACTAAAAATATTGTCACGCCCCGCTTCCTAAAAAGAGAATACGGAATACGGATATGTGACTAAGCCCAGCGAATGATTTTCATCATCCATAAGCTGTTCGGAATCTTACCAACATTTTACAAGAATAATCAGAGTCGAAAGGAAGAAAAGTCAACTAAGCACGCATATATGAATCAAAATACCAACAAGAATACTTGAAACCAAAATATTATAATCTCAAATAATTCAGATCTGAATAAGTCAATATCCTGGATCACATTGCCCAAATACAAATAAATTCATGTAATCAAGTACAATAAGCAATAAGAAATAATAATAGCAAAATTTCAGCAGCTAGTATCTCAGGTCACCAACTCCATCTGGCAATTGTTCTCCAAAATCTGCAATTAAATAAACTGCAGGAAAAGAAAATAAACTCCCGTCAATACAAGTTACGGGGCACTTGTAGTGCAGGATACAAGTACATGGAAAAAAATAACTATTAACATGGAATAGACATGATAACAAAATATAACAACTAGCATGGCAAGATGAAAAAGTGTAAGTGGTATGTATCTAGTGTCATGTAAACAAGTATCATGTAAACAAGTAACAAGTATCAAGTGTCAAGCATCAAGTATCATGTATCAAATATCAAGTATCATGTAATCACATATCATATTCAAGTGTCATGATCAAGTCTTGTAGTTATTACTATATAGGTAGCACTTCATGCATCCCGATTTTTACTACATGGTTGCTATATTCAACATAGTTTCGTTTTAGATTTCATAGTGGATCATAGATGACAGTGTACTCAGGGACAAGCATCAAGTATCGAGCTCCAAGCTCCAAGTATCATGTACCATGTATCACGTGTCAAGTTGTGCAAGTGGCAAGTAATCACGTGTCAAGCATGCAAGTGTCAAGTAATCACATGTCAAGTATCATGTATCAATTCATCACGTAGGATCTGCGGATCCCGTTCTGACTACACATTTCTGTATTTTCCATGATTAGATCTTTCCCTTTAACCACGACTTGGTTATTTCTTGTTATTATCAAACAGGCATGTGCGTGTACGAAATATAGTAAGAATAACATGGTATGATTAAGTAACAAGTTCAGGTTGAAGAATAAACATGTACAAGTGAAAGATAACTCATAAAAGATTAGGAAAACGAGAATTCTAGTTCAGGACAGCAAGACTTTATTGTACTAAATCTGGGATTCCCGTTGCTACAAACATGCAAATTTGGATCCGTTAAAGAATCTAAAAAATAGACACTCGTCCGAATCCAGCAAATATATATAAGTCATATAGTATTTCACAAAAACAAGTTTCAAAACAGGTTTGAATTCAGAAAACACGTTCAGCCAGAAATCAGAAGTTTGTATTCAAAGTTAGGAAAACAACATGAGAACTCATTAATTAAATCCACAAAAGTTCTGGGTTATTCCCTTATATGTGCAGCATCAGAATATAAAGCTTCATAATTTTTTTGTATAAATAGTTTAGTAAAAAAAAAAATCAGAAAACATCAAGATGCTGTAGTTTTGTAAATCTGAATCACAAAACTGCAGTACGAAAACATCAATATCTCACAAACCATAAATAGAAATCCAAATCCTTCAAAAGGGTGACAAAATAGGCACAGTAGGCTAACTTTCATTTTCATAAATATTTTGCAAACATCAAGTAGATCTAGGTTGAAAATCAAGTTCTTTACTGAACAGTATGAAAATTCTGCGTGTATAGAAATTGTTTGGAAACATAGAACACTTTGTAAAACTCATCAAATAAATCTACAAAAATTCAGGGTTAATCCCAATCAAGTCTAGTTGTACTGTGCAAAATTTTGGATCAAAATAATACTTTTAACATCATGATATAAATAGATTACTCTTAAGAATTCATAGAAAACAAAATCTGGAAATCTCTCAACACCTCTGTAGTAAAATAGACATAACTCACAACTCATAAAACGAAACTGAAATCTGTCAGAAGGGTTGGAAAATAAACAGAATTCTCTACAGTTTATGTTCACCAAATATTTTCATATACTGACCTTAATAGGGTCTAAAGTACCGATGAAGAGCAAGGTAACAAAAAATACAGAATTATTCTTCGAACATAAAATCGTCTAGTTCAAGTAAAACTCATCCAAATCAACACAAACATGAAATATAGTGTACTAGATGTCCAAGCAACATGGTATAGGATATATAACAAGTTCGCAACAAGTCTACCACGAATAACACGAATGAGCACATGTTATCATATGAACAACACGCATATATACAACAAGAAGTTGTCAACCCTAGGTTAATTCATGTCATGTATGTCGTGAGGCAACTATGGTCTAATCAACACAATAGAGACAAGATCAACAAGGGGATTCACACACGAATTGTCATGCCCCGCTTCCCAAAAGAGAATACGGAATACGGATACGTGACTAAGCCCAGCTAAAGATTTTCATCATTTATAAGTTGTTCAAGAATCTTACAATATTTCACAAGAATAATCAGAGTCGGAAGTAAAAAAATCAACCAACATGCACATATGAACCAAAATACCAACAAGAATATTTGAAACCAAAATATATTAATCTCAAATAATCATGATCTGAATAAGTCAAATATCCTGCATCACATTGCCCAAATACAATTAAATCCAGGTATCAAAATACAAGATACAATTGTTCAAGCAAGAAACAAGAAATAATAATAGCATAATCCAGCACTAATACTTCATATCACCAATACCATCTGGAACCTGTTCTTCAAAATCTGCAATTTAACAATTGCAGGGATGGGAAAAAGAAAACAAACTCCCGTCAATGCAAGTTACGGGTCGCTTGTAATGCAGGATACAAGTATATGGAAAAAACTAACTAATAAGATGGAATAGGCTTGATAACAAAATAAAATAACAAGTATCATGTAATAAGTGTCAAGTGAACAAGTATCATGTAACAGCAACAAGTATCAAGTATCATGTAAACATGTAGCAAGTGTCATGTATCAAATCTCATGTATCATGTAAGTCAAGTATCAAGTAAGCATGTATCATGTTCAAGTATCATGTTCACATGTCATGTATCAAGTCTTGTAGTTATTACTATCTAGGTAGCACATCATGCATCCCAGTTTTTACTACATGGTTGCTACATCAAACAATTTCGCTTTGGATTTCATAGTGGACTATATAGGGCAGTGTATTCAGGGACAAGTATCAAGTAATCGAGCTCCAAGCTCCAAGTATCATGTATCATGTATCACGTAATCACGTGTCAAGTTGTGTAAGTGGCAAGTACGTGTCTTGCATGCAAGTGCCAAGTAATCACGATAAACATGTACGGGTGAAAGATAACACACAAAAGGATAAAGTATCCAAATTTATAGTTCAGGACAACAAGACCATACTGTAGTAAAACTGAGATTCCTGGTGTTACAAACATGCAAACCTAAATCTGTCAAAATGTCTAGAAAATAGATTCCCGACCGAATCCAGAGAATATAAATATGCCATATAGTATTTCACAACAACATAACTCAAAACTGATTTGAATTCAGAAAACTTGTTCAGCCAGAAATCAGTAAATCGAATTCTCAGTCAGGAAAACAACATCAAATCACCTTAAATAAATCCAGGAAAAATCTGGGATATTCCCCTATATGTCTAGTATCAGAATATAAAGTTTCATAATTTTCCAGTAAGATTAGTTTAACCAACAAAAATCAGAAAACATCAAGAAACGATAGTTTGGCAAATCTGGAATTCTCAACACTGCTGTACGAAAACTGTAATATCTCGCAAACTGTAAAACGAAATCCAAATCCGGAAAGGGAGAAGAAAATAGACAAAATAAGCTAACTTTAATATTTCATAAATATCTTTCATACAGGAAAAGGAACTAGGGTGAAAATATACTTCTTTACAAAATAGCGAGCAAAATCCAGCAAGTATAGTTTTTATTCGAAAGCATGAAATGGTATGTAAATCTTATCAATTAAATCCACCAAATTTCTGGGTATTCCCTAAATAGGTATAGAAATACTGTGCAAAATTTCAGATCAGAATAATATGCTTAGCACTAGTATCATAATAGTTTAGTCACCGAATTCATCAAGAAACGAAAACTGGAAACGAAATACACCTCTGTAGTAAAACAATCATATCTTACACATACAAAAACGAAATCGACCAAGGTCAGAGAGTTTGGAAAGAAGACGGATTTCTCTAAAAATCATGTTTTATACTGAAGTTAAGATACCGATTTTAATATGGTCTAAAATATCCATCAAAACAGATTACTGACAAAATACAGATTTTCATCTTAACAACAAATCAACATACAACGTATGAAACTCGTTCCAAACATAATCAAACATGTTATAGAGTCTACTAAGTGTCTAAACATCATGAAATAGGGTATATCGCATGCTCACATCAAGTATATAACATGGATCCAATCAAACACACGATTTCTCATAATTATCCCACAAATATAATCACATCAAGAATGGCCAAAACCTAAGTTGTTTCATGTCAAATTTTGTGTCGTGAGGCAACTATGGTCAATAGCACTATAGAGACAATACTCATCAAAAAGTACATCACACACGAGTTGGCTCTAGAACCCAACTACACTACAAACGGTATTTATGACTTGTATCATACATAGGAATTGAGTACAAGTTACTTGCCTTAACCGATGACGAAAATGACTCCAAGCAAGAATAACGGGAACGGATTCCTGGCCAACGAACTCAACGATCACACGAACGAAAACCACGAACAAAAATCCACGAACCAACGAGCGAAGCAAGAACCCAAAACACAAAGCGAGCACACACACAATCTCGGCGAACACAATAGTGCACACGAGAGAGCTCGGGAGAGCGACAACCACCAAGAGGGCTACCGCTGCTCTGCTGCCTGGCGCCGACCGAGACAGAAACAGAGCGGGTGGGAGGCTAGCTACCTGCGGCGTCGACTTGATGTCGCACTGCTATCGCCGGCAGCACGCCAAAACAGAGTAGAGAGAGACGGGGATGAGGAGAGGGACACATGTTGGAGAGGGGGTGCAAGACGGGAGAGCTAGGGAGAGGGAGTATAGGGTAGACGCGGCTCAGGGTGAGATAGTGCATGGGTTTTATAGTGGGGAGTTTGGGTTCAAAAACGGGGATGAGGGTGACGACGCTACAGGGTTGCAATGGGTCGGGTTTGCATGGGGGTGGAAATAGGTGGGTTCGGGTCTTGAGGGTAACGGGTCTGGGGATTTAGGTAGCTTAGTTTAGGTTGTTGGGTATAGGATATTAGGTGTAGAGTTGAGTTTGAAATAGGATTGGATTTGAATGTGGGTAATGTTTTTAAAAAATGCAAACAGAGCATGGGTACAATTAATTGGGGTACTGGGGATTCAAGAAAAATATAGATAGGGCAAAAATGAAAAGGATAATAGAAAAATATAATGCAGGGCAAGAACAATTAAAATAGAGAAGATAACAACAGCTCGATCAAAAGAGACGAAACAAGAGACGAACAAGCATCAAGAATTCAAATAAAAGAAAATTAAAAAAATGATAAAAGAAAAAAAAATTGAAAATAAAATCCAATATACGGTCCAAGGGAAATACAAGAGGAACCAAATACAAGAAAAAAGAAAATATACTCAAAAATACACAAAATAAAAAACAGGGGTTACACGAATTGTCTCTAGAACCCAACTACACTACATGTGGTATTTAGTACTTGTATTACACAATGAAAAAATACAAGTTACTTGCCTTATAGACGACGGCGGGAACGACGCAAAGATCAAGAATAATGGGAACGGATTTCCAGACACGAACTCAACCGAACGAACAACACAACCACAAACAACGAACAGACGAAACCCAATGAACAGAACTCGAACCCCCACACACACAACAACCAAGAGAGAGCGAGATAGAGAGCCGATCTGTGCTTGCTGCCGCTGCGCTGACTGTGTGCCGCTGCGGTGCACGGGGGATCGGCTTGTCGAAGGAATACAGCACGCAGTAGCTGCTGCTGTCATATGTCGGCACAGCGGAGGAGAGGAGCAGGGGGCACGACCGACGGGGCTGGCTGATTGAGTCGTTGCGACAGGAGGATGGGGCAGCACGGTGGTTGAAATAGCACCGTGCTATTATTGTAGTCGCGGAAGAGGATCACGGAAGAGCTGAGGGTAGATGGGGGCTGGTCGAGCGTGGTGCTCGTGATCAGGGAAAAAGAGAGACGAGAGGGAGGCTGCAGCTGGGTGGAAGGGGTAGGTGAAGAGGCGGCTCATGCATGGGTTTCCTATATATACACAGGAAAAGAGTAGTTAGGGTTCGGGGTGAAGGAGGCGGCTGACGTGGGGGTTCGAGTTTGGGTAAATGCAAGTAGAGTTGGGTTTAGGTTGAGCACAGGTGATAGGATAAATATATTGGGTTTTGGGTTTAGTTAGATCTTGTGTTTATGTTGTTAATGGTTATAGGGTTAGGTTACGAGTTTAATTGGGTAGGAGGGTTTTTAATGGGTTATCCAATAGGGTATTAGGGAAATGGGTATTGGGTAAATAAATTGGTTTCAAATAAGAATTAGAGTAGGATAAAAAAATATGAATGAATAGAATGCAACATGAACAAATAATAATGGTGATCAAAATACAAGCTCGATCGAATAGAGACAACACAATAGGAGATAATAGAGTCAAGAAGATCAAATAAAAAACGGCAAAACGAATAAATGAATATATAGAAAAAGAAGATCCAAATATGGTCCAAAAAGTGATACAAGCTGAATCAAATATAAGGGAAAATAAAATACACTCAAAATACATAAAACGGAAAACAGGGGTTACATTCGCGTACACCTCATATTACACTTTACATTAACTTCCCCTCTGATCAAATTATACTCCGCACCCCAAACTTAGTTTGGGTAATACTACACCGCACCCCAAAGCCAATAGCTTGGGTAATAATCACTGCACCCCAAGTAGAACTCGGGTAATATGACATCACATCTCAACCCGATAGCTTGGAATATTACTTAACTTTATTTTCATTTCCATCTTATAATTTACTTTAATTTCATTTTCATCTCGCATACAACTATCATATCAACAACCTACCAATTCACCCTGGGATTTGTGCCAAGACAGGTAGTTCCCACTATTCCCATGGAAATAGCAGAGAAGTAGTTCCTCGACACAATTCCAAGGCATCAACTCATATCACACTTATCTTTAGTTTTGAAATCATTCCCATACTCATCACTTAACACACATCACTTTATGCATCATACTAATATCACATATAACCTTACTTTATTTTCATATCATATTATCTCCTACATACACACTTTCTTTACTTCTTTTACTCTTTTCCATTCCGCAATTTCTCCGAGTTTTTCACATTAATTTACATACATAATTCCTTCACTGTTATACTCATATTCCTAAAATCATATTAATTCATACATATAATTCCTTCATTTTTCATATTCAAATACATAACATCTAACTAATTCACATGTTTAATTCCTTCACTTTGTATATTTAATTCCATAACACAAATGTTCCTATTTTCGTAAGTACTGCATATCACAATTTCTATATTTTCATTTATAACTACATAATGCAATTACCTCGTTTTTTTACACTTATTTAACCACATACTTCTTTTACCATACATTTTCATTTGCATACTCATGAATCGTATTCTTTCATACTCATCTTCATATATATACATTTTCTTTTGCACTACTTATTCATTTTCACTCAGATACTTACTTCACTTTCTCATTTCTACTTTACATCAAATACTTTCTTTACTTTCTCATTCTCATATCACATCATATGCTTTCTTTACTTTCTCATTCACATTTCACTTTCTTTACTTTCTCATTCACATTTCATTTCACATCATGTACTTTCTCTACTTTCTCATTCTCATTTTTATTTCACATTTATTCATTTTATTAATTTGTCGACCAGTGAGCCACAATATCCCATTATACTGAAAGCCGATAGCTCAGTAAACACGC
The DNA here is from genome assembly GCA_017893485.1 of Hemerocallis citrina. Taxonomy (NCBI): domain Eukaryota; kingdom Viridiplantae; phylum Streptophyta; class Magnoliopsida; order Asparagales; family Asphodelaceae; genus Hemerocallis; species Hemerocallis citrina. Next base: position 233,199,398 of record CM030362.1, read on the forward strand.
GGACCTCTGCCCCCCCCCCCCCCCCAGGGTCTTACGCATCCGAGGCTACGTCTTCCTCCCAGCCTATGCCAGCGAGGAAAATACCACACCAAAGTAGAACTTAGGAACTTCCTCCCAGCCTAAGCTAGGGAGGGAAACACCGCACCCCAAACATAGTTTGGGTACTTCCTCGTGGCAAAACCAAAGAGAAAAAAGAAAACACTGCATCCCTAGTTTCACTAGGGTACTTCTTCGCGACATCTGTTATTGAGGGAATTTCACTGCACCCCAGATGAGCTGGGTAATAACCGAGTCTCAAGCTGATTGCTTGGGTGATAAAAATACTGCACCCCAAACATAGTTGGGTAATAAACACTGCACTCCAAGCCGGTCCATGGGTGTTAGGAGGTCTTGCCCAAACCCCCAGAATTTCTGTAGGTACTGGTCATCAAAATTTAATTGTTATTATCATTTTCATTTCATCTTTTTTATCACCACACAGCATCTCATCTTTTATTTCAATAATTTGAAACATCTTTGGCTTTAACCATGCAATTTATTATCTCACTAGATTTGCCCGTGGCCACATGCCTACGGCATGTACTCAGATGGATACAACATATGAAAAGTCTTGTAAACAGTAAATCAACAATTATGTAGCAAAAGTTTGAATAGTATGACAATAATTAGTTGTAAATAAAAGTCCATGTTTCCATTAGTATATGGTGAAAAATAATTATAAACTGGGGTACATAAAAGTCCATGTTTCTATATATATATATATATATATATATATATATATATATAGAGAGAGAGAGAGAGAGAGAGAGAGAGAGAGAGAGAGAGAGAGAGAGAGAGAATTAAATAAATAAATGAGTTGTTTTGGGGCGGGGGATTTGAATTTGAGTTTTGGGGAAAAACTTTTGGGGGGAAAATGTGTTTTGTAAGATTAGATCTAGGCCTTTGATTTTGGGAGGATTGAAGGAGAGCCACTTGATAGCTTTCTTTGTGTTTTATTATATAGATTATCTCACATATTCACAAACACCTATTTATTTCATTTATAAGATTATTTTTTACGCCCCGCTTCCCAAAAGGAATACGGAATACGAGTACATGACAAAGCCCAGCGAATGATTTTCATCATTCATAAGCTGTAGAATCGACTCAGCATCATAACAAGAAATATAGCAAAATATACTCAACCACGCATGCATGAATAATTTATTAATCAACAAAAAATAATTGAAACAAAATATAAATATTCCAAATAATTTTCAGATCTGGATCAAAAGATAGAACTTCGGGACTAAAAGCCCGTTACAAGTTTTAAGTAGCAACAAATTTAATAAACTCAAATACAACTAACTGAAGCAAGCTTTCCCAAGCAAAGCCTAGAAGGTTTGCTCACCAACTCCAGCAGGCAACTTGTCTCCAAAGTCTTTATTATCATGCAGAAGAAAATGGAGAAATAAAGACAAACGCCCTTAGTGCAAGTTAGGACCGCAAGTAGTACAAGCAAGGGTACAAGAATGGAAATATAATAAAGAAAAATAACCAAGGTATAACAAAGAATAAAGACAAGAGTCAAGGAACGCGAAATAAAACGATGTCAAGTGTGATGCACCTAGAAATAAACATATGAACGGAAGGACAACAACTTGTAACTGGAAAACAAGTAGCGAAAATGGGTTCATGCAAACTTGTGAATCAATATCATGTGACTTCTAAATCAAAATCTTGTAACCAAATCATGTAACTTGTAACAAAATTAGGAAACTAACAGACAAGATTATGCATGCAGGTAAACATGTAACATGTGTCAAATATCATGTACAGGTAGGTAATCATGTAACAGGTATTATGTCATATCAAATCTTGTATTTATTACTATCTAGGTAGCACTTCGTGCGTTCCATCAATTTACCACATGGTTGCTACATTCAAACAGTTACGTTTAGGCCTAGTGGTGGATTTTATAGGGCGGTGTACTCAGGCATCATTATATCATGTCCTGTAATCAGGTAATGGGTTCTAGAGGTGGCCCCCGTAAATTCTAGAGGTGTCCCCCATCAACCCCTGACGTGGCACTTAATTCCATTTAACTTGTAAACAGGAAAACCGGTAAACACGTTCATGAATCATGTAATCATGTAATGGGTTCTAGAGGTGGCCCCCGTCAACCCCTGACGTGGCACTTAGTTCTACATTGCACTTAGTTTCATTTAACTTTAAAAATATGGAAAACACGGACCTCCTTCCGAGTACACTTACCTATATTGTCCACTACTATGGTCAACCTTTAACCCCGACTTGTTATTTATTATTATTGTCAACCAAGTATGAAAGTGTACGAAGTAGGAAAGAATACATGATCAAGAATATGGAAAAATTTTAGACTAAGTAGGATACATATTCAAGAGTGAAACAAGTTAAATTATCAAGAACGACGAGAATTTCAAATCTGGACAGCATGACGTTGCTGCACCAAAATTGAGATTCCTACCACTACAGGAATGCAAATCCGTTAGAAAATCTAGAAACTAGACTCTCTTCCGAATCCAGTGCATATAAACAAGATACGTAAAAATTGTAGCATCAGGTGTCAAAATAGTAAACTACACAGGATTCGTGTTCAGCCGAAATTTGTAAAATTGTGTTTATACAAAAGAAACAGGTCTGAAACTTCATTAATTAATTCTAGAAAAATTAGGGAATGTTCTCTAGCGTGTCTAGTATCAGCATGCAAAATTTCAAGTCATTATCTTACAGGTAGCATGGTTAAATTAATTGTAAATTTGAGTGATGCAGCAATTTTTAGAATCTGGAATTCTACGACACAGCAGCATTAAAATTGCGATAACTTACAAACTATAACTCGGAATTCAATTTCTTTAAAAGGCTAGTAAACTAGACTTTAGGGCTACATTTCATGTGTAGAACTCAAGTCCCAATTGTGATGTTATCAGGGTTGAAACAGCAAGCAAAGACAGGAATAGCAGCATATGTGAATTTCTTTTATATAAAAGTGGCAAGATAAATGACTAGTATGAGTCTAAATTAGTGTGTGATACAAATAGGGTGTAATCGATATCAAATCACCAAGTCACAATTGTTTCTCAACTCAAGAAAGTAAGATCAATACATACATCATACAACATACATCTACAAGTCAAGATGGTTCTTAGTTTCATGTGTTCTAATAATCATGAGATAAAATGGATCCAACTAGTTTTGAAACTAATATGTATGAACGAAAGATTGTGACTCTTATGATCATGGAATTAATAATGATTAAAATAAGATCATCAAATGATAAGCCAAGATGGGAGTCACAACTACGATCTACTTGCAGTATTTTCAAATAAAAGCTTGTACTAGATCAACGAATTGTACAAGAAGATACTTGCCTTGATTGGATGAGGACATTGATCGACGATCGAGATCGGATGGATCGGATCGGCGCGGATCTTGATGGCGATCAAGATCAAGACAAACGGACGGCTCAGATCAGATCAGATCAGATCTGATCAAGATGATGGAGATCAGATCAAATCTGATGATGTCACGATCTTGATGAGATTGGATGGCCAAGGAGCGATCTAATTGATGATCACGATTGAGAGGAAATCGGGTGGTTGAGATTCAATAAAGCTTTCTCCTTCCTCCTCTTATCATCAACACAGCGACGGAGGGAGCTTTGACCATGGCGACGCGAGCAGGTGGACTGCGGGCGACGTACTGACGGTGAGCGGTAGTACACTGCGGCGAGAGGACGATGGAGGACAGGCGGCGCGACGGTGGGACTAGAGGGTGTGCAGTGGGAGGCGGCACTCTGTTACGATGGGTAAAACAGAGGAGAGCTTGCTGTCGGTGGTCGACTTGCAATGGCGGCGAGCTCGGGGGACGACAGTCAACGGAGAAGGTGATGAGGCAGGTGAGTTGAGCGACAGGGATTGGAAAGGTGGTAAGGTAGAGGATCGCGGTGTTGAGGTAGAGTCGAGGTGGCAATAACGAAGATCTTGATGGCAGTGTCGACTGCATTGGTGACGAGGGATGAGGTGACTGGAGGAGGACAACGGTGATGAGACGAGGAAGGAGGTAAGGTGCTGGAGGCAACTTCGGCTGTCACTGGGTTCGAAGAGAACTAGAGGAAGAAGAAGATGACGAAGAGGCACGGGGCACAGGGTTAAGGGCGATGCTGGCGATTCGACGAGGTGGATGAGAAGTGATGGTTGCGGTGGGGCGAGGAGGTGAGGGACGAGGACGAGGCTGGAGGTGGGGATGAACGGGGTGAGGGAGAGAGATGAGCGGAGGTTGGGGATGATGAATAGGAGAGAGTAGGGTTGGCAGCGAGGGTTAAATTGGGGGTAGGGTTAATTAGGCTAGGGTTAGGGATTAGGGTATTTAAATAATATAGAATAGGATAATGGGTTTTGGGTAGGATCCAATAGGAAATTGGGTTTGGGTTATAAAATTAAATAAAAAAAATAGAATAACTAATAAAAATATAAGTTACAATATAATGTAATTTGCATTATAATATAGAATTTATTTTGAAATGACTACAATTGCAATTAACAAATAGAAATGAGTTTTTAACAAGCAACCGAAAGTAGTAATAATAATAATAACAATAATAATAATGATAATAAAAATAATACTAAAATAGATATAATAATAATAATAATAGTATATATGTCAAAATGCAAATTCGGTTTTAACAGATTATTAAAATAATCCAAACAATATATAGTATAAGAAGTAGATCAAATAGAAATAGAAATTGGGATTAAAATATACCATTATTTGACATAAATAAAATTTTCGATTAGAAAATATTTTAATAGAGAATCCAAAACGAATTTAACACAAGGTAAATTAAAATAAATCGAAATATAGAAATTATTCAGAAAATATCTATTTACGGAAACAGAGGTTACATTATTACTTCATATTATTTCGTATTTTTAATGCACCAAAGTAATTATTCGCTTACATTATAATGTCTTATGGACATGCCAAATTAAGTAGATGATTACTCCATATTACCGCCCATTAGTTTCACTTTAAACATCACTATTCTATACATATACTCACTCATTAATTTCATCAATTATGCTATCATAACTCATTATCACCCATATATATCACATACATACACCAAATAGGTCAATACATCATAACACCATATATATATATCATTTTTGTTTATCTACCGTATCATTATTATACGTATATCAACCCCATTTACTTCATCTTATCATACATATAACCAGTACATCACCCATAACTCTAAATATTCAAATCACACAATTTCTCCGCACAACACAATTTCAACATATAAAAATTCCGTATTTTCAGTTAAATCGTCATTTAGCTATAACTTACAAAAATCACATCGAATCTGCATAAAATTTTGTCACAACATAAGATATACCAGTATAATCATACTGACTTGATATCCCGTGAAGACTTGAAGCACCACTTCTCCATCACGCATCCGAAGTCACTAACATCTCCTATTATCAAATTTCAAAGCTAATTAGGGCTCACAACATCCAAACCAGTCACAAGTAATAATAATACTAATCCAAATGTCACTCAAGTGTTTTATTGAACGCTTGGCATGCATACGTGTGATGCACGTATTATTCGAATTCCTACGGGATTTTATCTCCATAAAATTACTAAAATCACCCCATTCTATTCTAATAGTTCAACTATAATTTCTACTACTATTAAGGAGATAATTCTCATATATTTACTTCCCTTTATATAAACCCAAAACCCTAATTTATAAGCAACTTACACAACCTTAATCAATTTGCTAATTTCTTAACTCTAATATCAAAATAGACATCTAACCAACCCTATACTCCATTTCTAAGCAAAATAAATTAAAAGTATAAGAAATTACACAAATAATTACAAAGAGATATACCTCCACTAAATTCTTTCTCCAAATTGACTCCACCACTATAAAAATAAATAATGTAGCACCCCGAATTTTCAATAAATAAAATTAGAAATACGGGGCACAATTTCCAGAATCAACTTCACTGTAATCATAAACATAGGAACCAAATACAGGGAAATTTAAAACTTTTTAGTACATCAATTGTTTGCAAAGCACAGCGAAAAATTAGCACATTGAATTACAATTTCTTTCTTTTACAACATATTCTCTTACAATTGACATAAGCCCCATAATCAATCTACCACATGTATCCAAATCCATGCTATAGGTACCTACCTGTAAAACATGAGGATAGAGATAACCCTAACCCCCAAAACTACGGGGTCAGTCATAATGGTGGGAGTGACATCAAAAGAAATGCAACATAAATTAAGTGATGATCGACACATAGTAACAGTAGTAATGAAAGGAATATGAAATAACAATAAATAAAATATGAAAACATCATGTAAAACTAGACCAAGTGTCAAGTGTAGGAAACAGGAAACATCATGCATAAAACTAAGTCAAGAAAACACAAATGCAATATGATGACTCTCTAATGCATATTTGTCGGATTCTATGCATTCCATACTACATAGGTCCAGTGCAAGCCCTTATCGTTCTCCACTTTATAGGGTTAAATTCCTCATTATGCAAATAATCCTACTACGATGATTACTACGAGATTTAGATAAGCTATGAGTATCTAGCCCATGCACCGATAATTGCAGAGGTCAATCTCTATCCACAGATAATTTTGAAGTCTATTTCACTTATACCTGGCAATCTTCGAGAATACCCCACACCGCAAGCTATGATGCCTCATCACCCGAGAACCCCATGAGCGTCGCCTCGACCCCGATAATTCTGGAGATTAATCCCACACTGCAGATAATTCCAGAGACTATTTCACTCACACCTTGATAATTCTAGGGATTATCTCACACCGCAGGCCATACAATGGTCCATAACCCATGTTTGCAGTCATTTCATCATATCACCATCTAGTGCCAATCCTTATCTGATTAAGTTAATTAATTAATTACGAATCTCCTACAGTTGGTGTTGCAATACCCTGTAATTTCGAAAAGAATATAAAAAAATATATATGTAATTATGTTGAGTGGCATGTTGGTAAAAATGAGTTATATATGGGGGGGCCACATTGAATTAAGAACAACAAGAGAGTGCTGTTGGTTGTGAGATGGGTGACGTGATGACGTCACTAGTATGAGGCCTACCCGTTGAGGAAGACAGGAGCTAATGTCTTGGTTGGTCTTCGATTCTGACGTGGCACAGAACTAGGGCACCCACGGGGGTCTTCAAATGATGTGCTCACGGGAATTGGGGGAAGAATTGATTATAATAATCCCATATCGGGAGTATACAAAAATTAATTGAGTATAAATAAAATTTCCTATGATCAAGAGTCACCTAATTGGTTAACCACCTTTTGAGAGGCAGCCTGTGGTGGGCAGTTGTACTACATAGTATCTAATTTATCTTATAAAAATAATAAAATTGTCTGAGTACTGGGGCGGGGGTTACAAATGGTATCAGAGTCGACTTTCGACATCGACTGTGGAAAGAGGGCCTCTATATGATCCGCGGTGTTGAGAGTCATTGATCTCCGGGATCGGGGTATAATCTGTGGATGTTGAGAGTGATTGATCTCCGGGATCGTGGACGATGCCACATCGGCTAGAATGGAGGATCCTGCACTAGTTGTGCACGCTCCGTGCTCAGCGAGAATGCTGATTTCTGAAGGAGGGGTGTGTAACACCCCGTAATTTGAAATAATTATATAATAGTATATATATGTATTAAGAGAATGGCTTGTGGCATATGTGGTAAATAATTAGTGGATGGGGGCCCACCTGTGAAGAAACTATATCGGGAGTGTAATAGAACTAAGTAATATTAAAATAATAATGCCTATGATCAAGAGTCACCAATCCGGTTAACCACCTTTTGAGAGGCAGCTTGTGGTGGGCAGTTGTACTACATAGTATCTAATTTGTCTTCTAAGTTGTATAAATTGTCCGAACTCGGGGCAGGGGTGTTACAAATGGTATCAGAGCCAACTTTCGACACCGATTGCGGGTAAGAGTGAGTGAGATGTATGCCTGAGATGGAGCTAGCATATGTACAGGTAAGTATGCCTGAGAGGAAGCGTGCACAGCAGAATCAGGGTACTGTGTAGCTAGCAGAATCAGGGCACTCCACTCCACATAGGCTAGAAAGGAGGATCCTACACTGGTTGTGCATGTTCCGTGCTCAGCGAGGATGCTGATTTCTGAAGGGGGGGGGGATGTGTAACACCCCGTAATTTGAAATAATTATATAATAGTATATATATGTATTAAGAGAATGGCTTGTGGCATATGTGGTAAATAATGAGTGGAAGGGGGCCCACCTGTGAAGAAACTATATCGGGAGTGTAATAGAACTAAGTAATATTAAAATAATAATTCCTATGATCAAGAGTCACCAATTCGGTTAACCACCTTTTGAGAGGCAGCCTGTGGTGGGCAGTACAGGCAGCCTGTGGTGGGTAGTTGTACTATACTATAAATAATTTGTCTTCTAAATTGTATAAGTTATCTGAGTTAGGGGCAGGGGAGTTACAAATGTGTAAAACCCCGTAATTTGAAATAATTATATAATAGTATATATATGTATTAAGAGAATGGCTTGTGGCATATATGGTAAATAATGAGTGGAAGGGGGCCCACCTGTCAAGAAACTATATCGGGAGTGTAATAGAACTACGTAATATTAAAATAATAATGCCTATGATCAAGTGTCACCAATTCGGTTAACCACCTTTTGAGATGCAGCCTGTGGTGGGCAGTTGTACTACATAGTATCTAATTTGTCATCTAAAAATAATAAAGATTGTCTGAGTATTGGGACGGGGCGTTACAGGTGTACCCTTCTGGACTTAACTCAACTAATCAACAACAAGGCCACAACTGGCCAAACCACAAAAATCTCAACTGCCAGTTTACTAGGGTCCTACTCACCCTCTATAGATTCAAAACTCATTCATCAACATAAAATCTTTCATTAAAACTCTTAACTCCATTATCAATATTCTTATATTAAGAAATCTTCTTAAAATAAAAAAATCCAAATTTATTTTATATACTCACAAAATTTCCAAAACTAAAATATAATATTAAATCCATTAAATAACTGAAAATCAAAATTTGAATTTGTAGAATATTCCAAAACATCAATTTCTTCGAAAACCATATATCCTTCATTTAATAAAGTCATAGGAATTCAATTTAAATTCCATTATAATCAAAAGGTAACTCTCTATAAAATCTGTGGCAAAAATATCATCTAAAATAGTAGATCCATAATCCATAACATTGAAGAAACAATTGTTCAAGAAAACGAAGAAAATGCAATAAAATAGCCAGTAAAGCAACTGGCAGTCGACCGCACAAATAGTACAAAAAAAGGCAGTCGACTGTCGAGTGAAAATTCCCAAATTAAAGAATGTCGGTCAACCGTTCGGTCTTCCGCTAGCTGCTATACAGCCAGTTTTAAAGTTGTGCACATTTGGACTGATACATTGATTCCACTTCGTAAAACAACAAATTTGTAAAAACAAATTCCTGAGATGATTGAATATAACTTGTATAGCATATAGAAGTTTATAAAACAAATCAAAATCACATTAAGATCACAAAGTGTAATTTTTCACAAATTCTTCAAAATAGTGAAGTAGTATATGTATAAATATGTTTAGGATATTTAAGCATCAGTTTTCGCATCAAAATTCACTGAATAGGAGTAGTATATAATTCTAATCAACCTCAGTATCAAAACAACTCAATTCCACTTGAAAACTTCACAAAACACTAATTTTCGACAATCCTTCAAAACAATGTACATGAGTATATATATATATATCTCTCTGTGTGTGTGTGTGTGTGTGTGTGTGTGTGTGTGTGTGTATATGTGTGTTCTAGTATCAGTTAAAGCATCAAATCACATCAAATAAAAGTAATATAATGTTAAGATTCAGTCTCAGTATCAAACAAATCAAATCTCTATTGAAAACCTCATAAAGAACATACATATCAGTTTCAACAACATTTCAAAACAGAACATAGGGATCCATGTGTATATATGAGTATATATATGTCTATAAGTGTTTAAGCATTAAGAATTAGTATACAGGAGTAGTGTAAGGTTCAATCTAATCTTAGTATTAAAAACAACTCAAGAAAACATCACAAATCCCCAAACTTTAATTTTGGTTGTATGCAAAACAGACCCGAAATTTCTTCTCCTCTTCAATACTTCAAAGCTTGATCTCTTCGATCCAAAACCCCTCTTTAAAATTTATTAACCACATACACAACCCATCACATCAGTTGACCTTGAGATAAATGCATTCACAACATGTTTTTAATCAAGTTCTTATTCATCAAAAATCCAAACATAGCTTAAATATGTATACACACAGTAAGCATGGCTTTTTGTTCACTTTTTGCAATAACATCATATAATCTCATAGTATCTAGTTCAAATCAGCAAGATTATGCAAGAAACAACCTGCTTATGATTTCTGTTAGGTTTTTTAACAATCTCAAATTATCTATATGAAGTTTTGATCATCAATAGCAAAATTTTCATGAAAGAACTAATTTTTATACATCCATACATCAAGAATTCATATTATTATCATACCATACCTAATCATGCTTTCTAATACACAAACCATCACATACAACATGCTTAGAACAATGGAAAAATAAACATATGTCACTTACCTCATTGAAGAAATCAACCGAATTAATAATGAAATAAGAAAAAGCCCTTCTTTTGCAGAAAATTATCGCTTCGAAACTCAAGAATTTAATAGTAAAAATATATTTTGTTTTTGCAGAGGAGGGGACAGCTGTAGTGGCTCTTTTATAGGCCGAAATCTGGAGATTTTAGGGTTTTTCAAGTTTATAGAAACATCCCTTAACAAATTATTCATTTACATATATAGATCTTTCTTTAATAAAGTAGTTAAATAAGTTAAATAAATTTAAATAAAACCAAATCCCTTTACTACCGAGTTATCCAACCATCAAGCATAGCCCAGAAATTAAAAAAGATTCATATTTGTACTCAAAGTGATAATTTTGCCCAAAATTCAATCTCTTTGTAATTTTTGCAAATATATCAAATATATATCAGAAAAATTCAGAAAATTCATAAATTATACCTACTAAAAAATATTAGATTTTCTAAACAAATTTTTTGACTTTTAGTATCCAAGAAAAATATTTGCACAAGATCCACTTAACTTCCATATTTGCAAAAATACCATATTTATTTAAATCTTTATCAAATCAACTCTAAATAAAATTTAAATAACTATAATCTTTAATGTTGATCTTGCCCAGCACAAAAAGCAGCAAAAAAGAATTTTCATTATTTATTTGAGGTCCCATCAGTTTTTTACATAGAAGCCCATCTCTTTCGAAGTATTTATGAAAATAGTTTCTTTTTTCAGAAAAATTCCAAAATTTAGGATATAAGCAATTATAAATAGGAGGATTTATTCAGAAATTTAAAATTGGATATTTGTATCAAAAAAATATTTGCACGTGTAAAATTGACAAAGTCATAAAATAGTCAAATTAATTTAAATAAATCTGAAAAATTAAAATATCATAAATAAGTGAGCAAAATAAATCATTACCCACAAAATTTTAAGAATTCAAAATTTTCTAACTTTGCACGTGTGTTGCAGTGCAAAATTGCAATTACAAGGAAATAGTCAAAATATTCGACATCACCAATTTAATATTATTTAATAATGCAAAATAAATCATTTTATTTTGTGGGGTGTTACATCACTTCCCCCTTAGAATAGTTTTGTCCTCAAAACTACTCCAAGCAAATGAAAACAAAATACAAAACTTACTAGACAGTTTCGAAAATTACTCTATCATTATTTTTTTAGTTGGATTTAATTACCAAGCTAAACAAAAATAACTTATAATTATAGCTCGAGAGTAAAAGGTGGAAAATGACATGGCAAAAGTATAAGAAATCCAATCGAATACACAATTAATCCCCAAACGTAAGAAAATAGTAAGACTATTCTTATCGAATAAGAAGTCAAAAGTGAAGAGATAAAACTCAAATATAAAATGGTGGATAACCATACAAAACAATGAAGGAACACCAACTTAAAGGTTATATAAAAAAAAGTTTTGGAAAAATAACCAGTCAAGATACATAGAAAATACGAACAAATTTAGCTAAGTAAAGAAAATATTAATAACAATAAATGTACAAGACATAGAATAATGAGTATATTACTGAATGTGGACATTATAATCAATACTCTAAAAGCACATTAATGGGTAACGAGCAAAATAGACCAATATATATATATATACAAATAGACTTAAAAGAATTTCATTGAAAATTACAAAAGTAAGCGTCAAATCATTAATTAGGATGTGGAAATAAAAGTAAGTGAGAAATCTAAAATGTTTACATAATTGGAAAACGGTAGCAATAAATAGTAATTACAAAGAACGAAAGCTTAGACCATAGTTGATGTACTCAATCTTAACATAAATGCAAAAATTTTGTAAACACAAAATAGAGTAAAATCAACTATACTAGTTCAAATTGCATGGAAACGTAAAGTGTAATTTGTATAAACAAAAGTCATAAAAAAGATTTGTTTACCATTAGTTTCATTATATAAGTAAAAAGTCTTGAAATATCAATTAGCAAATAGGTAGAAAATCTCTTTTTTTTTTTGGGGGTTTGCCTCGTTGATGTCTGGCTGCAGACTTGCCTCCTTAACATCAAGTTGCAAATTTGCCTTCACGACATCAGGTTACAGGTTGCCACCTGAATATTCGGTTGCATATTTTGCCTTCCCGACATCCAGTTGCAATTTGCCTCCATTGACGTCTAGTTGCATATTTGCCTTCTCGACATTAGGTTGCACCGAAATGGTAAAATGGAATATGTAACCTTCCATATGCACTGGGATATTGGACATTTAATTTAAGTATGATGTAGTGTTTTGAAATTAGTGATATAAAATTGGTAACAAAATTAAGGAATGGAGTTGAAAGTCACACGACGGAATATCAAAATATGATGTATAGATTATAAATATCAAACACAATACTACAAATTAGTAGTAGTGAAAATAATTTATAAAAGTAAGGAGAAAACGGAATGAAATACATGCATAAAAATAAATGCAAATGTGAATGAGAAAATAAATATGCAGTGTAGTAAATTTACACAATGAATATATCATAAAATATACAGTAATGTAGGAATTGAACAAGCTAAAATGATATGGATAGTAAATATGTTGAAATATATGGTACATATGTAGTAATTAGTAGGAAGTATATGTAGAAATCAAGAATGTAATGATAATAAAAATTAAGTAAAATATAAGTAGTGGGTGCATATAGTACATTCGAGAAGTATGAAGTAACAAAATTAATAGGTAGCTATAAATGGTGAAAGTGAACATAACAAAAGCAGTAAACAATAAGTAATAATAAAGGTAATCAATATAAGGTGTAAAAACATAATTAATAATAAAAATTTAAATGTGCAAACATATATCATATTTATATAAATAAAATTGTAACCCCTGTTTTCCGTTTCCTATAATTTGGGTGTATTTTCTTTTTCCGTGTAATATTTGAATTTGGGTTCTTATAAAATTTTCTGTTTCTTAAATTCGTTTTATTTCAAATTATTTTGTATCTTCTGTTAAAATCTGTCTCTTTTCATTAATTGTATTTATTATTATTTTCAAACGATTTTTATATTTCAATACAAACCCTATTAATGTTGTTATTATTATTTTGTATCAGTATTATTATTATTATTACTGTTAATTTTATTTTATTATTATTATTAATGTTTTTATAAAATCCTAAATTGTATGTTTCATTGGCTATTTAATTTTCTTATTGGATTTTTTTTAATTTTATTTAAACCCATTACCCGTTTACCTATTTATACCCATTCCCCAAATACCCATATTATAATTACCCTACGCAGTTATTTACCCTACCTAAAACCCATTTATAAACCCACACCCGTTAGTGGCACTCGTACCCGAAACCCTTCCCCTGTGTGCCGCCTCTCATTTCTAGGCCGACCCTACCTTTCAAAACCCTAGGTTATTTAAACCCATGCATTGTGCTTCCCCGTTCTCATCCCTAGCCGCGCGCCCTTCATCTCTTGTCCTCTCCTGTTCACTTCTTTCTCCCCGTCTCCCGGCTGCTTGCACCATTTCGGCTTCGGCGTCACAGTCCAGCGCCGCCACACTGCACCAACGACAGTGTTCCTTTGTCGCATCCTCCTTCCCTCCTGCTCTCCTGCACCCTTTCCTCCCCCTGTGCAGTGCCCCACGATAGCCAGTCACACCTCACCCCGGTGGCCTCCCCTGGGCCATCGCCCCTCCTGTTGCAGCACGCCAGCCTCTCGCCGTACTCCTGTGCATCTCCCTACCTCCTTTCGACGACGCAGCATCCGCAGTGTTGCTGACCTCGTCTCCCAGTGCTATCCTTACCCGCCGCCATTCAGCAGCAACACAGCGTGTAGCCGTCATCCGCCGCTCTTTCTTCCCTTCCCTGTCACGGTTTGGTGTTCCGGTGAAGGATCAACCAGGGCGCATTTTTAAGGTGTTTTGTGTTTAGTTGGGATTCGGTGTTTGGTGTTCGATTTGGGATCCACTGGTTTAACTATGTTGCTGTGTGTTGTTGGTAGAGTTGTTTTGCTATTGATTTGCTGTTTGGTGTGCACGTAGAGAGCACATGCTTCGGTTCGTTGTTCATTGAAGTTCGTTGCCCAGGAATCCGTTCCCGTTATTCTTGCTTTTGCTCATTGTCATTTTCGTCTTTGGTTAAGACAAGTTACCGTACTCAAATTCCTTTGTATGATACAAGTCAAAAATACCGCTTGTAGTGCAGTTGGGTTCTAAAAACAACTCGTGTGTGTGATGTTCTTGATGAGTTTGTCTCTATAGTGCTTGACCATAGTTGACTCACGATACAAAATTTGACATGAAACAACCCTATGTTTTGCCCGTTCTGGATATGATGTATATGTGAAACAATTATGAGAACTCGTGTGCTTGTGAGGCCCACGTGAGATACTTGTTGTGGACTTGTTGTGTTTGGATCAAGTTTCGTTTGAATTATGTTTATTTTGGTTTCTGAGGAAAATCTGTATTTTGCCGATAATCTGTCTTGATCAGTAATTTAGACCATATTAAATTCAGAATCTTATTTCAGTATAAAACATGAGTTTTAGGGAAATTTGTCTTCTTTCCAACCCCTCTGACCTTGCTCGATTTTGTTTTCGTATGTGTGAGATATGACTATTTTACTACATAGGTGCAGATCTTTTCCAGATTTCGTTTCTAGATGATTTTAATGACTAAATTATTTGGATACTTGTGCTACACATATTATTTTGGTCTAAAACTTTATTCAGTATTTCTTTATCTATTTAGGAATTACCCAAAATTTTGGTGGATTTTATTGATGAGTTTTATATGCCGTTTAATGCTTGTTTATAAAAACTGTACTTGCTGTATTTTACTCGATGTTGTGTAAAGAATCGTATTTTCACCCTGATTTCTTTGACTGTATGAAAAATATTTGTGAAACATGAAAGTTAATATATCTTGTCTATTTTCATCTCCCTTTGGCGGATTTGGATTTCGTTTTACGGTTTACGAGATATTACAGTTTTTGTACAATTGTGTTGGGAATTCCTTATTTGCGAAACTATTGTTTCTTGATATTTTCTGATTTTTGATGACTGATCTAATTTCACTGGAAAATCATGAAACTTTATATTTTGGTACTAGACAGATAGGGGGATACCCCAGATTTTTTGTCGATTTATTGATTGAGTTTTGATGCTATTTTCCTGACTGAGAGTTTGATTTACTGATTTCTGGCTCAACCTAATTTCTGAATTTAAATCAGTTTTGAGTTATGTTTTTGTGAAATACTATGTAACTTATTTATACACGCTGGATTTGGTTATGCTTTTATGAAATACTATATAACTTATTTATAAGTTATATATAAATCAGTTTTGAGTTATGCTTTCCTGACTGAGAGTCTATTTTCTAGACATTTTGACGGATTCAGATTTGCATGTTTATAACACTGGGAATTTCAGTTTTGCTACAGTATGGTCTTGCTGTCCTGAACTTGAGATTTGATTATTTTATTCCTATATGAGTTATGTTGCGCTCGTACCTGTTTATCTTGCATCTTGAACTTGTTACTTGATCATGCAATGTTATTCTTGATATACTTGCTCTGTTCGTGACACACCTACATGCTTGTTTAGCATTAATAATAAAATAATCAAGTCGGGGTTTAAGGGAAAGATCGAATAGTGAATAATTCAGAAACGTGTACTCGGAAGGGGGCCCGTGTTTCCCATTACTTGTTGCCATGTTTCACGATTACATGATTCATACTTGTTATTACTATATGATTATATATTGCCATGATTCGTGACGATTCATCCTTATTACTACTTGTTGTTATGTCTCATGACTACATGATTCATGTTTGATACATGCTGCCACGTGTTCACAATTACGTGACTCATACTTGACACTACTTGTTGCTACGTGTAACCCCTGTTTTTCATTTTTGGTATTTTGGATTGTATTTTTTTTTATTTTTGTGTATTTTTATATATCTTATATTTTTCGGAACCGTATATTGGATTATTTTCAATATATATTATTTTTCTTTCATTTTTGACCTCCTTGTGCTGATTGTTCGTCGTTTTGTTCATTTTCACCATTTTGAGTTCTTTTTCTTATTTTCTTGGCCTCATTCATTATATTTATTTATTTTGGTGTTGAGATGGATTTTTGGTGGTGTTTTACCCAAATTATGATTTTTGGCCCTTAAGGAGATTTTTAGGAGCCATAGAATTCATTATATATTGTATCCCCATTTGAATTTGACCCAATATCCATTACCCATTTGTATACCTATTAATTCATATTCATACCCACCACCCATTAACCCACAATTAACCCATATCAATATACCCTAACACCTCCTTAAACCTAACCCTAATCTCTTTTCTCTCCAAATTTCAAATCGGCCTCCCCTTACTTCTCAAATCCCGGCTGCTCCTGCCCTCTCCCCATCCGGCCTGTGCATCCAACCCCCAAAACCGAGCCCCCATTGCATAAACATCCCCTATATCCATCCATACTTCAATCTACTACAACCTTTCAACCCTAAACCTCTTCTTTTGTGGCCGACATCCCAAATCAGCACCACTCTCATCCAAAACAGAGCAAGACCATCCCTTGGCTGTGTTTTTGATGTGGTTATCATCCACTTTGGATCGTGCATCAAGGAGATTGATCGTATAACGTTTTGGGTTCGTGGGTTCGCTTAGATATTCTGATAGTGATGAAGTCCATACCGATATTCAGATATTTTCCTTCATCATCTTGCCGCTTCAGTGCTTCATTCCCTGCATCTCCTGCCTAAGCCTTCTAACTTGCTCCCTTAGACTCGGTTGTGGCTTTAATCGTGCCAAAACTGAGCTCCAATCTTCAGTAATTACCCCAATACTGCTTTGCCTGATCTCATCATTTAACTTCTTACTTCCTTCATGGTCTTCGGCTGAGGCTAATTCTTCACCTATCTTGATCTTTTGCACTTCGGTAGCCACTTCCTCCTTATAATAAGACATGGCCTACGAACATCACTTCAGACTTCCAGGATTCTCTCCTGTAATTTGTCCGAAGTTGACGCTCCAGATGGTGTATTTAAACAAACCAAATCTAGATTCACCTTCGGCACACATCTCAACTCTCTCCTATCAACACATCCTCGGTTAGAATATCCTCAAACAACATTCATGTATTTTAAGAATGGTAACACATATACTGGAGTTAGTCCAGATATAGAAAAATTATAAAACATAAGTTGAAAGAAACAACAATATGAATTATAATTATCTACAACTAGCTAAAACCCGACTCCTAAAAGGCATCCAAATTTAATTTTCCTACCGTGTTGGACTGTAAATTAAAGTCAGCTCTGATACCACTCTGTAACGCTCCGATTTCCGGTAACTGGAAAACCGTGACGTAAACCAGAATCTTTTCTTCAATTAGCCACAATACACAGAGAAACAAGAAAATTTAAAACTTTTTATTCAACACAATGTATTACAAATTCGAATGTTACAAATTGCAATACATTACAACGGTGTTACAATAATACCTTTACAATCCCAAGTGTTACATCTTTCAACATATTACATCAGAGTATAATGAATAAAGAACAACACCTGGTATTCCACTTGGATGCTTTCCCAACAATAAATTTACAACAATTTTACCGCGGAAACTCTAATGAATTCGACTTCTTGCTCTCTCACCTTGAGTCCTCCTGAAACCTGTACCTGTACTCCTAAAACCTGTACCTGTCCTTCTGCAATCAATACCTGTACTTCTGCAATCCAGTACCTGTACTTCTACAATCCAGTACCTATTGAAGTGGGGACGTCAGTATTCACTGACGCTTTAAGGCTGATAACTAGCAGCAAATCTTAACTATAGCAGACAGATTGATGAAAAGAGAAACGTGTATATATATTTGATGTGTCAGTGTATGCTATGACTTAGACTCTAATGCAGGATTAACCAACACAATGATGCACTTATTCTAATGCAAGCAAGTCTTCGGAACAGTATGCATCCCATACTACATACGCCCCATCTCAAGCCGTTTCTCCATATATAGGGATATGAACCCACGTTATGAATTCTACTATTTGTACTCATCCTGTTCCTGTCATAATACTACATGACTGGTGACTATTGCCGGCGTACCGGACCACACTCAAAAGCCAACACGAACTACAAGGTACTTGTCAACCTTCTTTCGTGCCCTCAACTAGTCATGAGAAGGCACAGAACCTGTCGGGATCGTAGGGTCTATTTCCCTAGGAAACCCTCTCGTTCTTATCATGGCACATTCAGGAATTAACAATCAAGATACGGAACCCGTGCTCCCAACTTGTCATGAAAAGCACCACCCATATCCCTTTGACAGGGGAATACATCCCGATAACACCACCTAGTGTCAACCGATAGGAGAGGTTGGATTATAGGGTATCACTCCTAACACCAACTCTCGCCCTTTGGCAATTTATAGATAAAAATGGTTAAGTAACTGTTACTACCCTAACGATGTCACTAACCCTAACCAACAAGCGAGACATGCCACTATACGTGTCCCTCTTCTAACTAAACAAGCAAGACATACTACTGTGCTTCCAACTAGACATGAAAAGCACCATACGTGTCCCTCTTCTATCTAAACAAGCGAGACATACTACTATGCTTCCAACTCGGCATGAAAAGCACCGTACGTGTCCCTCTTCTAACTAAACAAGCGAGACATACTACTGTGCTTCCAACTCGGCATGAAAAGCACCGTACGTGTCCCTCTTCTAACAAAATAAGTGAGACATACTACTATGCTTCCAACTCGGCATGAAAAGCACCATATGTGTCCCTCTTCTAACTCAACAAGCGAGACATACTACTGTGCTTCCAACTCGGTATGAAAAGCACCATACGTTTCCTTCTTCTAACTAAACAAGCGAGACATACTACTGTGCTTCCAACTCGGCATGAAAAACACCGTACGTGTCCCTCTTCTAACTAAACAAGCGAGACATACTACAGTGCTTCCAACTCGGCATGAAAAGCACCGTACGTGTCCCTCTTCTAACTAAACAAGCGAGACATACTACTGTGCTTCCAACTCGGCATGAAAAGCACCGTACGTGTCCCTCTTCTAACTAAACAAGTGAGACATACTACTGTGCTTCCAACTCGGCATGAAAAGCACCGTACATGTCCATCTTCAAGAGAGTGTAACTATTTGTCAACACAATTAACCAGGTCTCAACCTAGACTTCTCAAGATCTCCTTGGATCCACTCACAGCTTACCTATTCAAGGCAATACCTACACACGATCCCAATGAGCTTCGTACGAGACCATACATACATATGAACCAAATAAACTATGTATGAGACCACAGCTACATACGGGCCAGTCGAGCCGCGTATGAGACAACAATATACATACGAGCCAAAGAAGCTACGTATGAGACCACAGCTACATACGGGCCAGTCGAGCCGCGTATGAGACAACAACATACATACGAGCCAAACAAGCTACGTATGAGACCAACAGCTACATACGGGCCAAGCGAGCCACGTATAAGACAACAACATACATACAAGCCAAATAAGCCAAGTATGAGACCAACCGCTACATACGGGCCAGGCGAGCCACGTATGAGACAATAATATTCATACAAGCCAAATAAGCCACATATGGGACCAACAGCTACATATGGGCCAGGCGAGCCATGTATGAGACAACAACATACATACAAGCCAAATAAGCCAAGTATGAGACCAACCGCTACATACGGGCCAGGCGAGCTGCATATGAGACAAAAATATCCATACGAGCCAAATAAGCCACATATGGGACCAACAGCTACTTACGGGCTAGGCGAGCCATGTATGAGACAACAACATACATACAAGCCAAATAAGCCAAGTATGAGACCAACCGCTACATACGGGCCAGGCGAGCCGCATATGAGACAATAATATCCATACGAGCCAAATAAGCCAGATATGGGACCAACAGCTACATACGGGCCAGGCAAGCCACGTATGAGACAACAACATACATACGAGCCAAATAAGCTACGTATGAGACCACAGCTACATACAGGCCAGTCGAGCCGCGTAGGAGCATAACCACACCTAAAAACAACCATACAGGTAATCAACCTAGAAGAAACCAAATGTACTTCTAGCAAACCTTATCTTCTATAATTAGAAGCAACAGAAGAGTCTACTAACAGTCTAGTAAAACATACTACCAAAGAAAAGCATGGAAAGCGATATAAAAACCTTTCGACAGCCTAGAAGCAACCAATGCTGCGCTTGTTATAATTCGACAAAAATATACTTTTCAGAAAAGTAAGAACATCTGCCACAACTCTCTAGTGGAACACTATTTCAGATTCTTGTAAGGAATCCAAAATTCGGTCCATCGAACACACGCAAATAGTGTAACCCAACTGCAGGTTTTCAACAAAACGTTGAGACTTCGTAAGCTGGTAACTTTTGCTCCACCCGTCGGAATCTAACGAAACTGGACAATTTGAAAAGGTGGGAATATCTACTAAAACTTCCCAGTTGACCAGTTGCTCAGATTCCGTAAGGAAATCCAAATTCCTACCCGTCGAACATACACAAATAGTTACCAAACTACTGCTTTTCAACAAAAAGTCGAAACTTCCGTAGCTTGTAACTTTTGCTCCACTTATTGGAATCTAACAAAACTGGGCAATTTGAAAAGGTGGGAACATCTACTAAAACTTTCCAGTTGACCAGTTGCTCAGATTCAGTAAGGAATTCCAAGTTTCTACCCGTCGAACATACACAACCGGTAACAAAAATGGCCAACTTGACCCAAGGAAAACTGAAACTTTGAAAGCCTATAACTTCTACTATGCTTATCAGAATTTAGCCCAAGAGGCCAATTCGGAAAGGGGAGAACATCTACTACAATTTCTCTAATGGATATCTACCTCAGATTCAACCATTAAGACCCTCAAAAATCTCAATGAGTCAAAACAGTACCTACTCAGTCAGACAGCTTTTTGCTGTATTTTCCAGAGGTCATAACTCCTACTCTGCTTATCAGAATTTAGCTCGAGAGGCCAATTCGGAAAGGGGAGAACGTCTACTACAATTTCTCTACTCAGATTCGGTCACTAAGTAGCTCAAAAACAGCAATCAATAAAAACAGTGAGCAACTCTGTCAAGTTGCTGCCCTATTTTTACAACGACCATAACTTTCGCGTCTCATATCCGAATTTAACGCAAGAGGTCAATTCGAAAAGGGCAGGATGTCTACTAAAATTTCTCCACAGGGTCCAAACTTCTAATTCCACAAGGAAGACCGATTAAAAGCCACTTGAACCTACTGCGACACTAACCCGATAAACACAGTTTTCTGTTTTGGGCGAACTCCTCGCTATTTTGGGGAAATGGCTCGTTTCACCCACCAAATCTACTACGGAAAATCTATCAAAATTTGAGAACACTAATAACACCTAGGAGAAGCTTCGACATAAATTTTGGGTCAAGATTCTTCCGTTTACATAGTTAATTAAAATCAACTCTACAACCACAAAATCGAATCTTTTTCGTTCTATTTTGTGTTCTATCACTTCAAACATTGCATACACTTTACTCTAGCCCATATGTACATGAAACCAATTCAATACAATAACATACAATCAAAATAAACCTAAAATAGCTAAAACAAGACATGAGTATGAGAAAACCATACCTTGATTTCGTATAGGAAGGACTTGCTTCCAACTTCTCCTCCTTGCTCCTTGTTCTTGATCTCAAGAACAACCTTCATGAAAGAAACCCATGAAATCCACTCCCTTCTTCTTTTGATTTTGATCCCCTCTTTCTTTTCTTTCTTTCTTAATCTTTTTCTAAACCAAATAAGTAGAAGAAGAAGTAGGAAAAGAGATGGAGAATGGTATGAGAAGAGAGATGGAGATTGAACAATGAGAATGGAAATGGGAAGAGGAAAGGGGGCCGGCCATTGAGTAGGAGAGGGAGAGAGAGAGGGGGTGTGTGTGGGGGAGGTGTTTTGTAGGGGAGGGTTTATGTGGTGGAGGAGAGTTCCAACAATTGGAGTTTATTTGCAAATTAATCTTACAATCAAGCTCTAATCAATCTCATCCCTCCATCTCATCCATGATGGGTCACGATATAAAATATAATTTCCCAAATCACATACTACATGATTTGTATAAACATACGGAATCGACACGATTCAAATACGTGCAGATATCTGATTATGGAGATAATTTTTATTCGGGAATACGAAAAAATTAGTATAAAAATAATTTTAATTCTGCGAAATAAAATAAAATAATTTTTATTACTGGCTCGGAAGATTCCATTATCAATTTTGGCACAAAACAGATACATACAGACTAGTATCTGTATGTATATAATGCTTATTAGCAAAACCGGGTATCCACAAAAAATATTTCAATTCTGAAGATATAAATAAAATAATAATAAAATAATTATTTTTTTATATCAGCCCGGGATTTTCCAGACATTTTTCTTAAAATGTGTGTTTTCAAGTTTTTGTACAAGTGCACCAAACTGATACAATGCCTATATATACTTACGAGTATATATGTCCAGGTGACTTTTTATGAGTAAAACGAAAAAAATCCCCATTTAAAATATTTTAATTTAAAAATACTAATTTATACAATATAATATCCATCCGGGATATTACATCCTATTCCTTCACACGGAACTAGTGATAACCCAACCTAAGATCTATCTTGGAGAAAACAGCTCCCTGTAGACGGTCGAACAAATCATCGATTTGCGAAATCAGATACTTATTCTGGGCGGTCACCATGTTCAATTCTTTGTAATCGATCCACATCCTCATTGATCCATCCTTTTTCTTCAACAAAAATACTGCGCTCCTCAAGGCGACACACTTGGTCTGATAAAAACCTAGCCCAACAGTTCCTCAATCTGTTTCTTGACCTCATCCTGTTCCACTGGCACCATTCTGTACGGTGCCTTGAATATTGGTGCACTCCCTGACTGAATGGTAATGCTGAACTCTACAACCCGATGAGGTGGTAGTTCGGGTAAGTCTTCCAAGGAACACTGTCGGAAAGTTCCGAACTATGGGAATCTGCTTAACTTCCTCAGGAATTTTCTCCTTGGTTATGGATGCCATCAACTGCTTATTCTTTCTTTCCCTTGAAATGTAACTGCTGGTCCTCCCAGTGCCTTAACCACAACCTCGTTGCTCTTGCACTTGATACTGGCACTGTAGATCGACATCTAGTCTATGCCAATGATCATATCGACTCCCAAGACTGCCAACTAGATGAGATCGATTCCAAAGACTCTTCCTCCAATGTCCGGTCACAACCATCATAGTAGCGATCTGCAGTCAATGTTTCTCCAGATGGTGTAGTCACTGCTAAAACCTTGCCTGGAACTATTTCCGGCTCAACTCCCAATCGTTTAGCAAAGGTAGGTGACACAAAAGTTTGGGATGATCCAGTATCAAACAAAATAGTTGCCTTTATTCCATTAATTAGAAATTCTCCTGTTACATATTGAATACTCTCAGTACATAACATTTCTTCTAATAATAACAGGAAAATAACAGCAGAAATCTCTATTCAATTGCTTCCATACCGGTGATAACATGGTCGACATCATCTGCATCAGCTTCAGTCAGAGCGAACACTCGCCCCTACCGGTATGACTTCTTCCCTTGCTCTATCGGCCTCCGACTTGGCCCTCCCCGCTTGAATTGAGGGCAGTATGGCTTGATGTGACCCTCCTGGCCATAGTGGTAACAAGCCTAACCCTCTACGGTTTGGTGCACCCTATTGCAACGTGGCCCATCTCTCTACATCTGTATCAAGTGCTTGGCCTTCCAGCTATAGCAATGGAATTGGCTCCAGTAGGTTTGAACCTTTGTGCTCAGGGCTGCCCCCTGAAGTTGCTTGATGATGTGGGCCTCTTACTAGCACTCCAATTGTTCTTCTTATTCTGCCCCACCTGGTACTATTCCATGTTGGCTTCCATAGCTGCAACCCTCCTGACTAGTTTGTCGAACCTCCTGATACCGAGGGGTATCATCCGAGACCTCAGACCTGGCCACAGCCCTTGTTCAAACTTCTGTGCCTTCTTTGCTTCATCAACGACCAACTCTGGTACATACCTCGAGAACTGAATGAACTTTGTCTTATACTTCCGGAGTAATAAGCTCCCCTGCTACAAACTTAAGAACTCCATAGCCTTCTTCTCTTGTACATCCATCGGAAAATAGTGGCTACAAAATTCCACCAAGAATTCCTCCCAGGTGATAAGTCCATTACTCAGAGTTCTCTTTGGAGATTGCCACCAGACCCCTGCATCCTTCTCAAGTTGAACGGTGGTCAGCTTCACATTGCTTGCCTCTGGTGTTTCCAGGAGCTCAAACACTATTTCTATCTACCTGATCCTATAACACCCCGGATCCCCGTTACCAGACATCTGTGACACAACTAGAATATTTGCCTTTAAATACATCTCAACATAGTAAAAACACGGAAATTAAAAACTTCTTTATTGCCATCAGAGTTATTAAATCATCATCTTATTTCTGAATAAGGAATACAAATTACATCAATTTATTAAAGATACCACTCAAACATTTATCGCCTGCCCTTTTTAAAGGTAGGCAACCGATCTTAACTGGAACTCCACTGAGTGGTCAATTTGCTTCCCTGAGATGTGCTCCGCAGCTCAAGTCTTCCGCTACGCTACTCTGATATTTATGCAATTGCTATAACAGTGGAAGGTACTCTTGATAATCCCCTGGATGCTCTGCTGGTCCTAATTCTTCTTGCATTCGCGATCCGGCTCCCAACACCTAATTGAGTTGGCACATCAGTACATATACTGATGCAATGCTGATAAGAAACAGTGATCTTCAACTTGCAAACACAATCAGTCTTGATGAAAACGGAAACATGCATCCTAATTTCCTAGGTGCCTGTATATGCCATGACCTGAAGTCTAATGCAAAGTATAATGTACGGAAAACCAATGCACCTAATCTAATGTCAGCAAGACTTTGGAAACGTATGCATCCTATACTCCATGCGCTCCAAATCAAGCCGTCTTCTCCAGGTTTAGTGTTTCAAACCCTCGCCATGCATTGCATTCTACTTGTGCTCTCCTGTTCCTGACAGATATAACATGGCTGGTGAGGTTTACAGATATCGGTCCCTACGGCTCACTGCTTTGGATCTCACCAAAAGACGTGACGAACAACAAGACTCATAGGGAACCCCACCTATGGCCTGCTCATCACCAACTTAGAACATGACGGACCCCAGGGTCTATTTTGAAAGGAAACCTTCTCTGCCCAGGGCACTTCAGGAATTAACAGGGCAAGGTACACAACTCAGCATGTATCCCTACGATAGGAAGAGACAATCCTGATTATCACCACCAAGTGCTGGCCCTTAGAACAAATCAAAATTATAGGGTACCATTCCTAACACCAATTTGGTCTCCAAGCAAAAATCAAGAAAAACAATCTAGTTACCCAAATTCATCCAATCTCATATAGCGTCTAAAAGATTTAGCCCAAGTGAGTCTGTCAACACAAAACCAATACGGCGAATCGATCTTCCTCGATTGCCATCACCTCTGTAGGTCAAACATCCAGTTCCCAGTTATATCAGACCCAGCCTATCAATCCCAACACCGGCACCCCGATCTTCATCTCTCGCCCCCACCTCCAACTCAGATATTATCCAGTATCCCCGATCACGGTCAACTGTCTGTCGGTAAACGATCCGACGGCGCATAGGAAATTCATAATTTCTCGAGGTGGAAAATCAATTCTATTTTAAGGGTTGATCGTCATAGGGTAATACTTTACCCTAGACAATTCCCCAAAACAACTTAATCAAGCTCAAACCATCATACACATGAAAACACACTTAACACATGATAGAGTCAAGTATTCCAAACATATAAATGCTACTAACACACAAGTCCAAGACTCAGGAGTAGAGCCTCACCAATCCTCAAAACAAGTAATTCCAACTAGGACTATTTCTATCCAGAATTAGAAAAATCATATCTTTCAATATACAAATTGAAATTCCATGATTCTAAATGTCTTGAAAAGCAAAGCATCTCTACTACAAGCCTCTAGTTGGTCATTCATTCAGATTCTAAACACACTGTTCCAGAAAAGCTAATGTTCACAGACTAGGTAGAACTGAACTTAAACTGAATATGGTCTATTCAAAATTCAATATAAATGTAACCATAAGTCCAATAGTTATAAAATTATGGATTCATTAACTAGACATACCCAAGTCTAATATATCCAGTAATTGCATCAAGATTCAAAACATGTAGAGAGTTATAGCCTTTTGAATCTAGTAAAATATATTCATGTTTTCAGGTAGTGTGCTAAACCTCTGTTTACAAACTAATTTTAAAAACCCATAAAATGTTGTCTATAATTTCTAAAATTTCAGATACATGACCTAGACACATATTAGATGCTACAATAAAAATTTTCATCCAAGATTATATTACATAAATTAGTTATGATTTATTGAATTCCACCTTTGAAACCGAACATAGGCAGTTCTTGGCTCTGGACCAGTTGACAAAAAATAATTTTTAAATATATCAAATAAATTAGAAAAATCCAAAATTTGGAACGATTGTTGATAACATATTCAAGTACATCCAGTAAAGATTTTAGCTCAAGATATCTTACCAATTTCAAGTTGTAAATTCTCAAACTTCACTTCATAACAAGGAATTACACAGTTTTTTCACTATTCTCTGTTCTGACAATTATTTTTGTTGAGGTACTAAATGAATGTAGAAAAATATGAAAAAAAATTTAGAGTATGCTCTAAACTCATAGTAGAACATGCCATGAAAATTTTAATTCTAGATTTTAAGCTATTTTCGAGTTAGAAATTTCTAAGTTCAAGCATAACATAAGTTGAAGAACACCCACCTTTCTTGACTTGAGAAGTTAAGCCTTGCCTTCAAGATTTCCTCTCTTTCTCCTAGCTTGCCTCCACTTGATCACAACCTAAAACAAAGTGTCAATTTTTCTAGCTAATTATTCCCTACTCTTCACTCTCTTTTTCTTCTTCTACTCTTTCTTTTATATATATATATATATTTTGAACACCTAAATGAAGAAACATGAAGAAGGAAAGAATGGAGATGAGTTTTATGGAATTGGAGAGAGATAGGAGGGAGGTTTGGCCAGCTATACATATTGGAGGGTGGGGATGAAGTGGATTGGTGAGTGGGGAATGGAAGGTTGGATGAAAGTCAACACACAAAATGCTAGAAGCTTCAAGTGCTACATGGTTTCTTCATGAAGAAATCCTCATGGCAAAATCTTAGCCCTAGGATCTCATCAAAAACAAAACCAAGATCAATCATGATGGCAGGGTTACATAACCCTAGGTCAAGGAACCCTAACCCTAAGTTAAACAAATCCTAACCCTAATGCTTTTAATGTATGATCACATTCAATTCAAATCAATTGTTTATATGTCTATATATAAAGAAATATATTCAAGTATTTAAATCATAGAATATATATGGACATATTCACATTTCAAATAATTATAAATGCATATATTATAGGCAATCCAATATAAGTTCCAACGATATATCGATATATAAACACTTGCTTACAAATAAAATATTCATTTGTTAAATATAAAAATATATTTGATGAAAACTATTATTATTCCTAAAAATTGTCTTGATAAAACAATTGGGATAATATCCACAATTTAATTGAGAAGATATCCCAAATCAATCTTTATCGGGTTCAGAATAGCTAATATATCTAAAATTCTCAATTAAAAGTAATTATTATTAGTAAAAATACATAATCGCGTGCAATTCTTAAAAGTGTACGGATTAATATGCAAAATAGCTATATACTATTTTGCGGGGTGTTATAGATCCAATCATCAGCTACATCTGGATCCACTTTGCCTTCGAACACAGGTGGTTTCTTCCGTTTGAATGATTCCACTAACTTGATTACTTTCGGAACTTGTACTGGTAGCCCCACCCTGTTGTTTCTGGTCACATTGGTGGCATGCGTGTTGAGTTTAATATACCCGAGCTAGTTCTGTCTTTAGATCCAGTTTGTTGCACTCAAGTCTGTTGCCATCACTGCTGGATCCTTCACCTTTTTTGAAATTTTCGTCCGGCCATTTCTGGGTCATAAAATTTTATTAATCACCAAAAAATAGCAACAATATAGACTTCTCCTTTAATATAAATCATTTATTTCCAAAATTTAAACTTTAACATTTAGAAATAAAAACTTGTTCATACATCCAGCACATGAAACATCATAAAACAGTCTAGATTCTACGGTTCCTCTTGGCTTTTCTGAGCTATTCCCGTAGATCATCTATCTCCTTCTTCATTTCCTCGCATGTCTAACGACATTCTTGTTTCCTTAAGCAAGCTTTGTTGTCCAGCTGGGTGAAATGCCGAGCATTCCCATGCCAAAGCTTCTCAAGTTCCCACACCTGGTGACTCAGAGCTATGATGTTCTGCTTGTCCTCTGCATGATGTGCTTCCAAGTTGTTTACTCTCCACTTATGGATGGTAAATTTCTCCTAGAGAGAAGTGATAAGGTGGTCCTTTTGGTCTTGAATTGGTTCTTCATCTGTGGATTCATCTGGAGAATCAGGTGGAGGTGGAGTGATCTCACGAGACTCGGATAGTTCTCCTTCTTCCTTTTCTGGATCTTCATCTTCGTCGTGATCTTTTTCTTCGGGATCTTCTTCAAAGAACCAATCTACTTCATTCTCTGGATTCTAGTTTTCAGCCATCTGATAGGGAAATGGAGGAGAAAATGTCAGCATATAGAGCAACGCAAATGTAAATTATCTTACACTTAAATCTCTATAAGCTGAACTCACACTCTAATGTCCACCCTAATATGTCATCCTTGTAATTTTGTACTACTTATTGAAGTTTTCTCTGATACCACTCTATAATGCACCGAATTCCATTTACATATAATTCGTAGCACAACAGAATCTTTTACTTCATTTCATACAATTTTACAAGAAAATTTAAACTTTTCATTACACTTTGTCTGTTTCAGAATTACACAACAGAAGTTAAATAAAATGCAACATGAAATATAGCTCTAACATAAATCATGGAAATAATCTTTATCATCAATTCTTCCTTATATCCTTGCCAATCCAATTCCTGCACTGAAAATTTGTGGGCATGTCAGTTGCTTACAACCAAAGCAATGCTATAAATAGTGATCCTCTCTATGTTGTATTATAACAAAATCTCTTACTTTAGCAAATACAAACTTGAATGTAAATTAAAGTATAAAAGAGTGACTATCCTAAACATGTCAGTGTATGATATACCTTAGATGCTTAATGCAGCTTTACACTATGATGCACTAATGCATACTTCCCATTCCACATTGGTCCGAGGGCAAGCACTTACGTACTCCACATCATAGGGTTTAGTCCCTTGCCATAAAAAACTACTCGGTAACAAAATCAAGGTTTAGACACTCCAGGAGTACGGATTCTAGCCCTGGAGTCCACCGTCAAGCCTATTCAGAAATCCTTATCGTGCGAACATTCCGTAAGTGCCGCTTTAGCCCCAGAATATATTGAAGATCTGCCTCCTACCCGCCTGACTAATCATGATCCCGGAATCCACCGCCCCATCAATCATAATCCAAGATTTAATTGAGGCTCGTCTCAATCCGCAAGCAACCACATTCCCGGAATCCACCGCCCGACTGGGTCTATAGCCCAGAATCCACCGCTAGACTATATAGACGCGCCCAACTTATGTTTGCCCAAGTTTTATTACAACTCTCCTTAGTGCCTATTCTTAAGTTTAAACATGAATAAATTATACCACCTAGAGTTAGCTTACTCTCCTACCAGTCTAAAAGTGTGACTATCCTAAACATGTCAGTGTATGATATACCGTAGATGCCTAATGCATCTTTACACTACGATGCACTAATGCATACTTGTTCGAATTTTATGCATCCCGTTCTACATAGGTCCGAGGGCAAGCACTTACATACTCCATATCATAGGGTTTAATCCAGGTGGATGTCGGTGTACAGTGCAAGCATCGAGTGCAAGACTAAGATGGTAGCAGTGAAGGCTCCAGGTGGACCTGAAGTCACTTTCCAAGGGAAGCAGAAATGTTCTAAGCTGGTGGCAACTATCCGCAAGGAAGAGACTCCTGTGGAAGTGCAAGGGATTCCTGTTGTTCGGGACTATCCGACTGTGTTCTTGGATGATTTTTCTGGGTTACCCCCACATCGTGATGTAGAGTTCAGCATCACTGTTCAACCGGGAAGTGCACCCATTTCTAAGGCACCGTATAGGATGGCTCCAGTGGAACAGGGTGAGGTGAAACGGCAGATTGAGGAACTTTTGGAGAAAGGCTTTATTCAACCTAGTGCATCACCTTGGGGAGCACCAGTGCTTTTGGTAAAGAAGAAGGATGGATCGATGAGAATGTGTATCGATTACCGGGAGCTGAATAAGGTCACTATTCAGAATAAGTATCCTATTCCTCGAATTGATGACTTGTTCGATTGTCTACAAGGAGCAGCTGTTTTCTCAAAAATAAATCTTCGATCAGGATATCACCAGGTTCGAGTGAAAGCTGAAGATGTGCTCAAAACTGCATTTAGAACTCGACATGGGCATTACGAATTCTTAGTTATGCCATTTGGAGTGACGAATGCACCAGCAATCTTCATGGATTTAATGAACAGAGTTCTGAGGCCGTTCATTGATTCTTTCGTCGTGGTGTTTATCGACGATATTCTCGTGTACTCCAAGTCAGAAGAGGAGCATACCGATCATCTGGCAGCAGTTTTGAAGAAGCTGGAAGAGTAGAAGTTGTATGCCAAGTTATCCATGTGTGGTTTCTGGAAATCTGAAGTGGCATTCCTAGGTCACATCCTTTCTAAGGAGGGAGTGGCAACTGACCCTCAGAAGATAGAAGCAGTGAGAGATTGGGCTAGGCCTACTACAGTGAAGGAAGTCAGAAGTTTTCTTGGAATGACTGGATACTACAGGAGATTCATTCAAGGTTATGCTCAGATAGCCATGGCGCTTACTGGACTGACCAAGAAGAATGTGAGCTTCAAGTGGACTGAGCAATGTGAGGCGAGCTTTCAGGAGTTGAAAGAGAAGCTGACTATTGCACCTATTTTGGCTTTGCCTAGAGTAGGTGTTGAGTATGATGTTTATAGCGATGCTTCACATTGTGGGCTTGGTTGTGTCTTAATGCAAGAAGGAAGAGTCATTGCTTATGGGTCTAGGAAACTACGACCACATGAGAAGAATTACCCGACTCATGATCTGGAGTTGGCTGCGATTATCTTTGCCCTGAAGCAATGGAGGCACTACGTGTACGGTGAGAAGTTGAACATGTACACGGACCACAAGAGCTTGAAGTACATATATCAGCAGAGGGATTTGAATCTGAGGCAGCGGAGATGGTTGGAAGTGCTTGAGGACATACGACCTGAGATCAAGTATCATCTTGGGAAGGCTAATGTTGTTGCTGATGCACTTAGTCACAAGAGCAGTTTAGCCAGTTTGATTACAACTCAGAAGCATCTGATTAAGGAATTGGACCGAGGAGGTATTGAGGTTGTCTTGCAAGGATTGGAAGCATCTTTAGCTCAGTTGAGGCTTCAGCCTACACTGAATGCAAGGATCATTGCAAGTCAGGAGGTTGATGCTGATATTTTGGAGATGAAGGAGCAGGTTGGTGCTGGCAGGTTGCCCGGATTTCAAATCAGAGATGGAGTGCTGTGGTTCGGAGATAGGCTATGTGTTCCAAATTAGGCGGACCTGAAAGAGAGTATTCTTCAGGAGGCGCATGCTACTCTTTTGTCAGTACATCCTGGGAGTACTAAGATATACAAAGACATCAAACAACATTTCTAGTGATCAGGTTTGAAGCGGGATGTGGTTGAATTTGTGGCGAAGTGTGAGGTTTGTCAGCAAGTTAAAGCCGAAAATCAGAGACCCGGAGGTCTATTACAACCGTTACCTATTCCGGAATGGAAGTGGGATAACATCAGTATGGATTTCATTACGGGATTGCCTAAGAGTCCTAAAGGCAATGATGCGATTTGGGTTATAGTCGATCGACTAACCAAGTCCGCTCACTTTTTGGCGATGAAACTCACTGCTTCGATGGACAAGTTAGCTGAGTTGTATGTTGGCGAGATTGTCCGGCTTCATGGTGTTCCGTCAAATATTGTTTCTGATCGAGATGCGCGGTTTACTTCGCATTTTTAGAGGAGTCTTCAGACAGCTTTGGGTACCAAGACAGATTTCAGCACTGCTTTTCATCCGCAAACCGATGGGCAGACCGAGAGAGTCAACCGTATTCTTGAGGATATGCTTCGGTATTGTATACTAGACTTTGGAGGCAGTTGGGAAAGGCATTTACCTTTTGGTAGAGTTTGCCTACAACAACAATTTTCAGACTAGTATCGGGATGGCGCCGTACGAAGCTCTGTATGGCAGGAAGTGTAGAACGCCTGTTTGTTGGTTTGAAGTTGGGGAGCGTCAGTTGTTTGGTGCTGAGCTTGTGCAGCAAACCTCTGAGAAGATTGTTCTGATCAGGAAAAGGTTGGTAGAAGCTCAGAGCAGGCAGAAAAGCTATGCAGACAACCGGAGAAGGGACCTTGAGTTTGAGGTTGGTGACTTCGTCTTTCTCAAAGTATCACCCAGTAAAGGTGTGGTTCGATTTGGCAAAGGTGGGAAGTTAGCCCCGAGGTTTATAGGCTCGTATAAGATATTGAAAAGGATCGGGAAAACTGCTTACCGGCTTGAATTACCGAAAGAGTTATCTCAGGTGCATAATGTCTTTCATGTGTCTATGCTGAGAGGTTATATTCCAGATCCGAGTCTTCATTTGCCCGAAGTGCCGGAAGGTTTGCAGTTGGATCTGAATTACATCGAGTCTCCTGTCGAGATTGTTGATCGTCGAGAGAGAAAATTTTGAGGAATAAGACGATACCGATGGTCAAGGTAGTCTGGAGAAACCATTTGGTTGAAGAGGCTACTTGGGAGTCTGAGGAGAGGATGTTGAAGGACTATCCTGAGCTTTTTGCGTGATTGTATCTTTGTATCTTTTTGTTCTTGTTGTGAGTGTTGTATTTTTGTTTCTCTCACTCTTGACTGTAGTTCCGGGGACGGAACTATTCTAAGGAGGGAGTGTTGTAATGCCCTGATTTTTCAATTTATGAAAAATTATTTATTTTGCACGTAGTGTGCACGTACAATATTTTTGGTAAATATTTTCTTCAAAGATGAGTAAGGATATTTTAATATGTGCTTTTAATTATTTTATACAAAAGCCTTCTTTCAATTAGACAAAAAGCCCTTTCTTTTAAAAGCCCAAAGTTAATTTAATTTATTATTTTTATAATAATTATTTTGGCCCATAAACTAAAGCCCATGGACTATTTTTTTATACAACTTGTCATGTAGAATACAATTTAAAGACTATTTTATTTTTATACAAAAATTTAATGTACAATTTTTGGGCCTAGTTGCATGCACGTGCACTACACGTACACGTGCAATATGCACACTCCTAGTAGGCCGGTTGTGATCTTTTTGGAGGGAAATGAATATTTGAGTGGTGATCATGGTGTGGTGGTTACTAGGTTGTGGGTAGTTAATGTAACTCCTACTTTCATCCTAGCCCTCCATCTTATAACCAACTACTTGATCCTAGCCCACCATTCCATCAAAATTTTAGTATAAATATCCCCCCCCCCCCAATGGCTAGTTATTCTTGTGCCAATTTTCTCTTCCAAACCTATAGTTCAAATACCTTAGTGATTGTGTGAGTTAAAAGATTAAGTGTGTGTGGGATTGTTCTTGCAACACCAAGGAGAAGAAGGGCCGGCTTTGTAGTGCTCGGTGGGCTTGTGTGGTGCTCGGGTGTGGTGCTTTTGGAGGCTCGAGTGCGCGCTTCTAGGAGGAGGACCGTTTGTGTGCAAGGACTTTTGTTTAGGAAGTTGCTAATTGTGTTTGTCTCTCCATTGAGGTGGGTAAATTCTCCATATTTCTAAATTAGAAATGCATGTTAGAAATGAATGAATGAAGCATGAAAATGATTAAGAAGAGCACACTTTAATTGAAAAAAATGACCTCTTGAATGATTGAAATGTGGATATACAAATTTATATGTGGTTCTGTTATTTGAGTGTATGTGAATTTATTATGATCATGGATTGATTGAAGAAAACACATTTATTGCCATCAAGGATTACATACAAAAGTTAGTAGATTAATAATGCTATTTCATGTGCTAAATAGATCTTTTGTATTAATGTGGGCATGAATAAATTAAAATATGAGTTTGTATGTTGGATAAATGATTAAGGACAGAGAACTAATGTGAAATTTGTTGATAAAGAGATTAGAATGCTAATTGCTAAGAAATGTCGAAAGAAAATGTGGTAGCGATAGTTCATATTTCGAATTAATGGTATGAAAATATGTTTTAATTGTTGAAAAAATTATTTTTTTCATACTGATATGTAAATTAGACAAGAAATAATCAATCTGGAATTTTACAGTAATTTTCATGAAAGCAAAATGAAATGAGGACCAGTTGAACATCGAGACGTTTTAACAACAGAGAAAATTGGTTCAAAAAGAATTTAAGTTGTACTTTGACAGCCTGAGCATGTAGCTCAAGTGGTCAGAGGGTGCGTTGGGTTCCCTGTGAAGGCCGGTTCGAATCCCTGTGGCACACATTTGTTTCACAAATTTTTTTTAAATGTATAGAAATCAGAGGCCGAAAGTATTTAATACTCTCAGCGCCCCTTTATACCGCTGGCGCAAGTGGCCAGTTGGTTTGTGCCTTCGGCTGTGTTCTCCCTGGTGCTGGGTTCGATTCTTGACATCGGCAGCTTAGGGAAATTATTTTTTTTGGGTGTTTTGGTGGTCCAAAAATTATGAAAAAAATATGACTATTCTTCTAAAATTATATGGGACTTTATAAAAATAATTTGGGAATTATTTGCATG
The DNA here is from genome assembly GCA_017893485.1 of Hemerocallis citrina. Taxonomy (NCBI): domain Eukaryota; kingdom Viridiplantae; phylum Streptophyta; class Magnoliopsida; order Asparagales; family Asphodelaceae; genus Hemerocallis; species Hemerocallis citrina. The sequence continues at coordinate 233,235,189 of CM030362.1, forward strand.
AAATAAACTATGATTTGGGAATAAAATGCATAAATAGAACTATGCTTCTATATGTATATTGTTGTGAAATTATATCTTGCAAAAGGAAATTGAAATGAAAGATTAGAAGTTAATATAGTCGAGAAAGAAATTTTATTGTGTGATGTGATGCAATTTATTCTCATTGAGAATAGTGTGGAAATTATGAAGTTGTAAATGTTCACCTTTCATCGAATAATTTGTGATGTGGGTTTTTATGTGAAAAATAACATTTCATGAGTTACATGATGAATAGTTGAAATTCATGTATAGTTATGGACTATTTGAACGAATTAGAAATCATGATTTGAAAAGAGAAATACGTTTGAGTATGACAAATCAACGAATGAATTTATGAGTTGGAAATGCTCGAAATGGAAATTGTGAATTGAAAATTGAAACAAAAAGAGTAGCTAAGTCTCCCCCGGGATTTTGGAAATAAATGAAATAAAATTTGAAAAAGAAAGACCAAGGTTGGGCATGTTTGAATGAGTGAATAAGTCCGGTTTAGTGGAGAGGCTAACTCTAGAGCTTTGATTTTTGTTCATGATTTTAATAAAAATTAAGGATTAGTACATAGTGAAGACGTGATGAAAGTAAGAGAAAAACATTGAGTATGAGGGCCATTGGATAGTGGCGAGAGCGTATCCCAGGATGTCCCATGATGAGTCTGGGTGAGGATACTGCTCCAGAGTACCGTCCCGGTGGCGACGCTCGTGGGATGTTTGAAGACTACCGGTGGTGTCATGTCTATGGTAGGAGCTGAATTACCACAGGATGTCTGCATGATGAGTCATGTCAGCGATGGGATTCCCTCCAGGGCGCCTAGACATGAGTTCGTAGGTCAAAAAACATCTAGGATACTTACTGTAGTTACAGTAGTAGATTAAGTCATGACGAGGGATTGAACCCTACAAAGATGAAGAACGATTAAGGGCTTGCCCTCAGACCTATGTAGTACAGGATGCATAGAATCCGAACAAGTGTGCATTAGTGTCATATAATATAAATAAATGCATTAAGGACTAAGTGCACGATCACAACACGACATCAATAGGGTAGTCCCTTTAGTATGATATGTGACAAGTTTGTGTTTGCTAAATATGGAAAATAAGTTATACTATTTCCCGCATAGAGAGGATGGCCGTGTATAATGATCGTCAGTTGAATAAACTGACGTACCCACAGTCTTATATGCAGGTAAATGACTTGATACAGATTAAAGAGGAACAAATGCTTAAAGATTATTCAATGTTGTTGTACATTCGTTTCATTGTTGTAAATTTTACTTCCGCTGTGCAATGTAAAGTGTAATATTGATGTAAACTCCGATTTAAAGTGAAAAGTTTAAATTTCCTTGTAAAATTGTACTAAAGAAAGCGGAAAGATCCTGTAGAACATCTCGAATTCAGTGTATTTGGGATTCGGGGCGTTACAA
>CM030362.1:233237144-233357564 GCA_017893485.1 Hemerocallis citrina
CGGCACCATTTCTTTTTATCCCTCTTCTTGCCACGGGTGTTCATTTTTGGTGCAGGAGGTATCACCCCCTCTTTCTCAACTTCCATGAGAATTGTGGAGATGTTGGCATTAAGGGGTGTAAATTTTTCAAATCTGGGAGGAGGTCGGCGCTGGCCGCCGTTATCCTTCTGGAGCATCTTGGCCCCTTCCTCTTCTGTTCCCTTTCTCTTAGACCCGGAGGAAGACCCCTCCAAGTTGGGGCGGTGCTCAGCTTCTTCGGCCCGAATATACTTTTCGCTCTGGAGGAAGAGGTCAGAGAAGTTCTGCAAAGGCTTCTTGGCGAGGGAGGAGCGGAGGCTGGAGTTGAGGACATTGGATTGGAATGCTGCTGCAGCGACCGACTGGTCAAGGGATGCTATGGACCTGGCTTCCGCTGTGAACCTTTTTACATAGTCTCTTAGCTTCTCACCCTTCTTCTTGTTGAGGTAAAGTAGTGAAATGCTCGTCTTCTCAGTTCGGCAGCCACTTACGATGTGGGTGACGAAGAGGGTCTCAAATTGCTCGAAGGAGAATATTGAGGATGGGGCAAGGCGAGAGTACCATTCTCGAGCCGGACCCTTGAGAGTGGCAGGGAAGGTCTTGCACAGTAGAGCATTGGAAGCTTGATGGATGAGCATGAGGGTCTTAAAGCTTTCAATGTGATCGACAGGGTCAGACTCTCCGGAATAAGTCTCAAATTGAGGAGGTTTAAAGCCAATTGGTACGGGTGCCTCCATTATGGTTCGGGAAAAAGGAGGTCGACTCGGGCGAAGGGTCCTTCCTCTGAGCTCTCCTTCTCTGTCTAACTGACCCAAGCGCCTCTCCATTTCGTGGAGACGTTGGTAGACAGCGTCATCCCTTCGACGGTAATCAACCGAGCCTCTAGACTTGACTTCGTACAAGGGAGAGCGGGGGCTACGACGACGGTAGCTCCTAGAGCGGCGAGGACTAGGAATGTGCTGTGGGTTACTAGGAGCTGGGCGAGGAGTTAGGGACCGTCGACGAGGACTTCGGACCGGAGGAGGAGTGGGAATCCCTGGAGAATTGGTGATGTTGGGTCGGAGGTTGAGAGCTTGTAGGATGGTTGCTTGGAATTGCTGGAACTCGGCACGAGTGATGGGTGCCTCATCGTTCCTTGGATGTTGCCGACCGGCAGGGGAATGGGGTCTTCTCCTGTGATGCTCGGGGGACTCTCTCCCACCCCTTCGGGTAGGGGACCTTCTGTAGTCTCGGCAGTGAGGAGATCGCTCACCCGGACGTTGTTGGCTGGAGGCTCCCTCTTGGGCCCGCTTTTCATCCAGACGGCGGCAAAGATCCTCATCCTTCTGCCGATTGAGGATGGTATTGCGTCGGAAGCTCGGGGATTGTGGGAGGCCATAGAATCTGAAGAGGCATTGTGGATTGAGACGTGGTCCTGATGGAGAAATCTAATTGTATGTATTTGTAGTCCAATTGTATGTATTTGTTACATGACAGGTGTGTTGACAAATCTAATATAAAATTTTCTCATGGGCTTCTATTTTGTAATTAGTTTCTCTTGGGCTTTTAAAATAGATTAGGGCCTATGAATTTAAAATCAAAGTAAATAACTTAAATATGAGAATAGATATGCATGGTTCTTAGGAAATTCTTTATGGACTATGTCACGTCCCACTTCCCAAAAATATGGAACACAAGCACGTAATATTGGCCCAGCGAATGATAAGAATGTCATCCATAGCTATAATAGATTAACTCAACAATATATAAGAGAATACAACCACGCAAGAAAAGAATAACCACATAAACAATGAATAAACTCTAAAATAATCATGAAATAAGTTTACCAAATAATATCCAACATCTGCGAAAAAGTAAACTTCGGGACACACAAGCCCGGAATACAAAGTATAATAAAAGGGATAAAATAAACAAATAACATGAAATAACTATAATAGTCTAATAGTCCAGCTCCGATCTTCAGAGAGTTTGCTCACCAAGTCCTTCTGGTATCGCTCCTTCGGTACTTGTGAATTCGTGATCTAAAAATAGAAAAAATAATGTCCTTAAAGCAAGTCACGGACAACAATTATTGGAAAACAGAGAACAATAAGAAACATGGCATCAAGAATAAAGGACTGGATCAAAGTCAAGAACAAAGACAAGGATTGGCAATAATGTCAAGGGTCTATGTTATGTTTAATTATGCAATAGTCATTGGTTACAATTCAAGACCAAAATCGATGACAGTATAAGGGGATCAAGCACGAAATGTCGGTCTGTAACCGCTGTTGCCGCCAATATGTATTTTCTGTGTATTTTTTTTTATTTCGATTTTTGTAAATTATTTTTCCGCTCTCAAATTCTTTTTGTTAAAATGTATTGTTAGATCTTCTATTAAAGTCTATTTTTAATCAATAATTTTTTTTGAAACTACCTTCCAATGGTTTTTATATTGTAATACAAATCTTATTATTATTATTATTATGACTTTGATTATTAAGGATATTATTATTATTATTGTTATTAAACTTAATGTTTATAAAATTTTTGGAAGCCTATAGATCGCAATCTATATTGTATTTTTATTAGAGTATGGATTTTATGTATACCATTTTATTTAATTAAATAATATGAAACATTATTTTGTTCCTTATTATATTTTGGTTCGATTCAAATACAGTCTTGATCATTTCGTGATGTCCTACATTCTATTGTATTTAGTAGTATTTGAGTATTATTTTGATGCATACAAAATGATTAATTGTGTTACTATATTATTGTTGATCTATTTATTAATTTACTTTTCTAAAAGTCCAAACCCATTTTCTTATTGGATCTTTACCCAAAACCCAATACCATTTTCCTATTGGATCCAACCTGCTCACCCTTTAACCTAATATCACCCTAACCAAATTCTAATACCCTATAAATTCTAATTATCTCCAAATCACTCTTAACCCTAACCTCTCAGCTACCTTTAAGCTCTCCCTTCCCCCTCGCGCCTCCCCTGTGCTTTTTGCAGTCCTGTTGCACCCTGTCATCAACCCCCATCGCAGAAACCCAATCCCTACACCATCTCCTTCTTCCCTGTGCCCATCACCGTCGACCCTGAGCCCTCGCCTTCACCATTAAAGGCCATCGCCATTGTCATCACCCTCTCACCTTCACGCTCTCCCTCACCCTCTGTTCGTGCACCACCTCACCACCATACCCGTACCGCCATTCCCCTACATCCCGCCTTCAACCCATCGACTCCACCTCTTCATCGCAGCCCAACTCCGTGGACGTCGCCAGCATTCCCTCAGCGACCGCCTATCAGCCCTTCTTCCACCACGACAACCCTGCTCACCACCACCACCACTCACTGTCGACCCTATCCCCGCACCATTCACCACCAAACCGAACCCATTTTCGCTTCACCATTGCCGTCGACTGCCGCCCTCCACTGACTACCACCGCTTGCCACCATCGCAGAGCACTTCCCCCCCTGCTCTGTTTTTGTGATCAAGTGAATTTGGGCCGTCCGATCTCGATTTGATCATCACCTTGATCTCATCGAATTGAGATCAGATCTGAGCTATCGATCGTCCTGATTTTGATCATCATCAAGATCTTGATTATTAGATATCCATCATCATTAGCTAGATCTGGACCATCCAGTCATCGATCATCTTGATCATCATCATCGCCATTAGTTTGATCTTGGCCGTCCGATTCGATCGTGATCGTGATCATCTCATCTAGACTCGCTCAGTTCACATGTTCGTTGCCCAGGATCCATTCCCATTATTCCTTTTGTTAGATTCGTCATCTACCCCAAGGCAAGTTACTTGTGTTCTTTTGTTGTATATACAAGTACTAAATACCGCATGTAGTGCCATTCTTGTCCTAGATTCATTATCATGAAAAACCCTTGTTAGATCTTGACTCTATTTGTTGATCCATCCATAGTCATCATTTGTTACACACACGACATGAAATTAATTTAGATCTGATTAAGTTCTTGATTCATGCATGTATGTTGTTTCGTGATCCATGATGTGTTGTATATTTCTTTCATGTTTGATGTGTTAGTTTTAGTATCTTGTGGTAGACTTATTAAACACCCATATCATGTTGTTTTGGACATCTAGCATACTATGTTTTATATTTTGTTATAAATTGGATTTGTTGCATATGAACTATTTGATTTAATGCATGAGAAGGACTTTTGTTTTTGTTGTTGCCCTGTTTTGTTTCAGTATTTTAGACCCTGTTAAAGTCAGTCAATCAAACTAATTTGTGAATATAAATCGTAGATCCCGTTGTCTATTTCCCTGAATTTTTGACAATCTCAGTTTCGATTTGTGAGGTATGAGTTATTGCTTTTTTGCTACAGATGTGTTAAAAATTCCAAATTATGTTTTATGTGATTTCTGTAGAGTTATTCATTTTTGTACTGATGTTAAAGATATGATTTGGATCTAATATTTTATTGGGTATAACTAGACTTGACTGGGATTAACCCCAAATTCTTGTGGATTTATTTGATGACATTTATAAACTATTCTATGCTTGTGAACAAACTACTATATTTCCAGAATTTTATGCTGTTTAGTATATAACCACATTTTGAACTTAATTCTAGTTGCTGTTGGAAAAAACTTCGTCAATATAAAATGTAACCTGCTGTATCTATTTTACAAGCCTTTTGACGGATTTGGATTTCTAGTTATACTTTGTAATCTATCACTGTTTTAGTACTGCTGTGTTTAAGGTTTCAGATTTACAAACTTGCTGTATCTTGCTATTTCCCAAATTTATTTGACTATACTATCTATGTTGGAATATTATGAAATTATATTTGCTGATACTAGACATAATAGGGAATACCTCAGATTTTTCTTGGATTTAATCAGTAAGTTTTTATGCAAATTTCATGCTTATGAATACAACCTTGTGATTTCTGGTTGAACATGTTTTTTGCATATAATTATGTTTTGAGCCCTGTTCCTGCAATTATTATATGGCTTATATATATGTGTTGGATTCGGACGAGAGTCTATTTTCTAGATTTTCTGACGGATCCAGATTTGCATGTCTGTGGCAACGATAATCTCAGATTTGGTATAGTAGTGTCTTACTGTCCAGAATTAAAAGTTTCGTTGTCCTAGCCTTTTATAAGTTATCTGTCACTTGTGCATGTTTATGTTACGACCTGAACCTGTCTCCTGTTCTTGTCATGTTATTCTTGCCCTTTTTCATGCACGTGTATGCCTGTTTGATAATAATAACAAGTATAACGCTGGGGTTAAGGGAAAGACCTTAGTAGTGGACAATACAGGTATGTGTACTCAGAAGGGGGCCTCGTTCCCATTATATGTTTGATTCTTGTTAATTCATGAACCTGTTGCACTTTAAATTAATTCATGAATCTATTGATTCATGAACCTATTGTACTTTATGCTTTGATTGATGGACCTGATGATCCATGAACCTGTTGATTCATGAACCTGTTGATTCATGAACCCGTTGATTCGTGAACCTGTTATGTTACTACCCGATTCATGATCCTGTTTTCATTACCTGTTACATGACGCCTAAGTACACGGCCCTATAGAAACCCACCACTAGATCTAAACATAAATTGCATGTATGTAGCAACCATGTGGTAAAAATTTGGGATGCATGAAGTGCTACCTAGATATAATTAAATACAAGACTTGAGAATAACATGATCACCTGCATATTCCTTTTACCTGTACATATTACCTGACACCTGTTACATGTTTACTTGCTTACATGATACCTGCTACCTGTCACATGTCACATGCACCCTGTTATCTCAACATATTATTTGATTCTATCCCTGATTTATGTTAGTCATTCTGTTTAGCTGTCACTCAGTCCATGCTTATTCAGTACTTGTTTTCGATGTTACTCTATTCTTGTCTATCTATTTTTTCTATAATTGTTGCTGCACTACAAGCGGTCCATAACATGCATTGACAGGCATTTTGTTTCTTTTTTCTCTTTCTGCAATTTGTTAAACTTGCAATCTTTGGTGACCAGCTGCCCGAGGGAGTAAGTGACCAAATATTCTAGCTGGTTGGAGTTTCTTGCATTAGTTTATTTCCTGTTTGAATAAATTGTATTTTGCCACTTGGATTTTTGTATTGGGCAGTTTGTCCCAGAATTTATAAGTTGTTTCCAGATCTGATTATTTGAGATTAAGTATTCTTGTTTTTGAGTAATCCTGTTGGTTATGTTAGTTTATTCATGCATGCGTGGTTGATTATCTGCTGTTTATTCCTTATTTATTCCCGTGAAATGTTGAAAAGATCCTTACAGCTTATGAATGGTGAAAGCCATTCGCTAGACTTAGTCGCGTATCCGTATTCCGTTTTCCTTTTGGGAAGCGGGGTGTGACACGGTCTATGGTTATTATTCATTTTATTAACCTATCTAACGCACATAGTACTGTGTCCTATTCCACATGTTCGGTGCATACAAACAATTTTGTTTAGACTAAGGCGGTAGATTCTATAGATCATGTCCTCGGCACGATATAACATTAAAATGATAACAATACTAGCCATTGTCGCAATTTCTTGCACAATGACTAGAACACTAAAACGATGGCAACACTAGCCATTGTCGCAATTTTTTGCACAATGACGATAACAATAGTCGGCACAATATTTTGGGAACAAGGCCCTACCTCTGAGTAAAGTCTCTATATCATCAACTACTCTAGTCAACCCTTAACCCCGGCTTGATTAATAATTCTATATTCAATCAATATGCAGTAACGGTTTGCAATATTACGATTCCAATAGGGAACAATATGGACAATAATATCAATGGGAAAACGATAAGACGATCAATAAGGAATACTAGAACGATGAAAATACCACGCTAAGCTTCTCGTTTTTCTTTGGTATTCATTCGTATCCGCTACCGGCTGAGATGTTCAGTCGACTCCCCCCTAGTGGGGTCCGGACCCTTACGAGTGAGCAGAAAAGGGAGGGGCTGTTCACTTCATTGATTTGAGTCCACTTAACTTAAGTTAATAAGAAAGATAGGGGCAGGTCGGCTTATTGGTCAAAGGAAGGCTCGTTTACCCGGCAAGAAGTACGGGTAAGACGCTAAACCAAACAGCCCCATACGTGTATAACTCTAGTTTTGGCCGTGAGCTTTAGCTAACTGTCTATATATATGAACCTATCCGGCAATGCAATTCATACGATTCAATGAATCAAATACAATAATACAGATTTAATTATATTATCAAACATAGAAACTCAATTCTGGACAACACATTCTTTTACAATTTACATAATCCACAACATCATTCTACCATATGCATCAAATCCCAAGCTATAGGTACCTACCTGTAAAACATGAGGCTAGAGATAACCCTAACCCCAAAAACTACAGGGGTCAGCCATAATGGTGTGAGTGACATAAAAATAAATGCAACATAAATAAAACATAAGGTACGGAGTCATAAACAACATGTATCAACAGTAGTAACGGACGGAATAAGAAATAACAATAAATTAAACATGAAAATATCAAGTGAAACTAGACTGAGTGTTAAGTGTAGGCAAACATAAAATAACATGCATAAAACCAAGTCAAGAAAACACCAATGCTATATGCTGACATTCTAATGCATACTTGTCGGATTCTATGCATCCCACTCTACATAGGTCCGGTGTAAGCCCTTATCGTTATCCTTCTTGATAGGGTTTAATGCCCTGCTATGCAACTAACCTACTACGATGATGTAACGCCCCGCCCCAATACTCAGAAAATTTTTATTATTTTTAGAAGACAAATTAATACTTATAGTACAACTGCCCAACACATGCTGCCTCTCAAAAGGTGGTTAACCAATTAGTGACTCTTGATCATAGGCAATTATATTTATATTATATTATTCTAGTAATATTCCCGATATAGTACAAATCTCAATCTCCCCTCCTTTATTACTCATCCCGTGCACACATGAAGACCCGTGGGCCCCCATGTGCCACGTCACCAATTGAAGACACGACAGGTCATCATTTGACCGGGTGGGCCCCCCATACTTTGCTGACGTCATCAGCCAAACCACAACAGCAACTGCTGTTTTCGTTTTTCCTTCACGTGGGCCCCCCTTCTACACATCCTTTCCCTTTTCACTTTATTATATATATATATATATATTTCTTTTTATTATACTATTCAGAAATTACGGGGTATTACATACATCCCACCTTTAGAAATCAGCGTCCTCGCTGAGTACGGGGCATGCACATCTAATGCAGGATCCTTCTTTCAAGCCGATGTGGCATCATCCTCGATCCCAGAGATTAATCACTCTCAACACCGCTGATCATACCCGATCATGGAGATCAGTAACTCTCAACATCGCGGATCATACTGAGGTCCTCTTCCACACTCGGTGTCGAAAGTCGGCTCTGATACCCTTTCTAATGTCCCGTCCCAATACTCAGACAATTTTCATTATTTTTAGAAGAAAATTTAATACTTATAGTACAACTGCCCACCACAGGCTGCCTCTCAAAAGGTGGTTAGCCAATTAGGTGACTCTTGATCATAGGCAATTATATTCATAATATATTATTCTTGTAATATTCCCAATATGGGACAAATCTCAAACTCCTCTCCTTTATTACTCATCCCATGCACACATGAAGACCTGTGGGCCCCCATGTGCCACGTCACCAATTGAAGACACGACAGGTCTTCATTTCACCGGGTGCCCCCCATACTTTGCTAATGTCATCAGCCGAACCACAACAACAACTGCTATTTTCATTTTTCCATCACGTGAGCCCCCCCTCCCTTTTTACTTTATTATATATATATTTTTTATTATACTATTCAGAAATTACGGGGTATTACAGATGACTACTACTTGATTTGGACATTCTGCAAGTATCGGTTCTCACCCTAGGAATACTAGAGGCCAATCCCACTCTGCAGATCATTTTGTGGCCCTTATGTCCATCGTCCCGGAAAACTGGGGTTGCCTCACTCTGCAGGTCATCCTGGAACCCTCATTGCACAAACATCCCATGAGCGTAGCTCTCGTCCTTGGAATACTAGAGATCAATCCCACTCCGTGGATCACTCTGTGGCCCTTACGTCCACCGTCCCGGAAAACTGGAGAATATCTCACTCCATGGATCATCCTGGAGTCCATAACTCACGTTTGCACTCATTTCATCATATCACCATATAGTGCCTGTCCTTATCTTGTTAAGTTAATTAATTATTTACGAATCTCCTAGAGTTGGTGTGCCCTGCCGGACTTAACTCAACTGATCAACAACAAGGCTACAACTGGCCAAACTACAAAACCTCAACTGCCGGTGTACTAGGGTCCCACTCACCCTCTAGAGACTCACAACTCAACCATCAATACCAAAACTTTCATTAAAACTCTCAATTCCATTATCAAACTTCTAAAAATCAACAAATCCAAATTCACTTGATATACTCATAGATTTCAGAATATGAAATAAAGTAATAAACTCGTTAAATAACTGAGAATCGTATTTTTAAATTCATAGAAAATCACAAAATATCAATCCCTTTTAAAACTGTATATATTTCACTTTATAAAGTCGTAGAAATACAATTTAAATTCTATTATCATCGAATTATAACTCTTTATAAAATACTGTAATCTGTAGTAAAATCTTCATCTAGAACAGTAGATCAATAATCCGTAATATCTAAGAAATAAATCTTTAAAGAAAACATCAGAAAACTCAAGAAATCCATCAGCCAGAACAATGACAGTCGACTGTCAAAAATGGACGGTCGACTGTCCTGTGAAAATCTGAAACTCAAGAAAACCCATCAACCAGAACAATGACCGTCGACTGTCGAAAATGGCCCGTCGACTGTCCTGCGAAAATCCGCAACTCAAGAACTCACAGTCGACTGCCGTCTTCAGTTCAAAGCGAAACGGTCGATTGTAAATTCCATCACACTGCAGTTTTGAAATTTCGTGCATGTTTTACTAATACATGCATAGTTCTTTGTAAAATCTTAAATTTCAAAAACCAATTTCCTGAGATGGTTAAATATGACTTGTACAACATATATGAGTTTTTAAAATACATCAAAATCGCATTAAGATCATACAAGAGCAAATTTGGTTAAAATCTTCAAAACAGTGCATTAGGTGTGCATCTGAGTATAATTGCATCAGTTAAAGCCTTGAAATTTTATCAGTTAAAGTCAGTAAAATGTTTAAACAATCTCAGTAGATAAATAATCAAGATTCAAATCAAACTTCACAAAATACTCAATATCTCCAAAATAGTGAAATGGTGTTCATATGCATATATATGTATATAAGTGTATGTGTAACACCCCGTTTTGTACGGTACCTGAAGATATGCATATGCGTGTGTATATTATTAGTATGCGTGCAATTGATTGTAGTATTATGGGTCGATTTTGCCATCGTGTTGGATGGTTAGGGCTACGGGACGGTTTTTGGGAGAGTTGCATCCTAAGGATGCACGAGAACGAGACAGACCGATACTAGTATAACTACTAGTTTTCGGCACGACGCATATGCAAATATAACACGGTATGGTACTACAGTGAATATAGGTTTCGTGCGCTCATTAAAACACGCGTCTCACACTCGTTGGAACTCGTTAAAGAGTTAAGTTGGGCAGCCAACATAACACACCCCAAACCAATGGGCTAAGCCATGGTTTTGAGGCCTACAAACCACCTATAGCCTAACCTACACCCCCCCTGTCTAATCCGGCCCACACACCTCCATCACCCTCATTTCCACTTCATTTCTCCCATTTGCTCTGGAATTTTCAGAAGAGAACACCCCAAAGAGAAGGAGGAGAGAAAAGAAGAAGGAAGTGAAGGAGAAGGAGATTTCCAAGAAGAAGCTTGAAGAGATCCCTTCTACTACTACAACCTAAGGTGGGAAGTTTCTCTAAACTTGAATTATTGTCTCTTAATTAAATTTGGTTGCATGCATGTGTGTTAGAATGCATAGGATTGCTTTTTCTAAAGTTAGAAGTAGAAGTCAGAATGTAACTAGGAAAAGCTGGTTCGGAGTGCCATGTTGTGGATTTTTCCGAGAGCAGAATATGTTGAATTAGACCACAAAATTAAAATTATTTGTTCATTTATGTGTTATGATCATCCATGAATTATTTCAGATTTTTATATGGTCATTTGAAGTGCTAATAAAATTGAGAAATAGATATGTGTCGTAAGGCAGACTCAGGAAAAGAAAAACAGAATGGTTGATATTGTAGGAATTTTCGTAATTTATTGAAGCATGATTTTGTTCTGAAATTTTTACTCATTATTCCTTAATGCATTTTGATTATCTAACAAAATCAGTAAATTGTTTGGTTGATTCTAGAGGCATGAGAAAAATCTATCTATGATCAATATCTGAGGTTGAATTAAGAAAACTGGATGGTTTCTGAGATAACATGCAGTAGCTATTACTCACTGAATACTTAGAATTTTGACATGAGGTCTTTTGCAGAATGTTGGGTATGATGTCTAGTATCACCACCATAAATTTTGTGTCAATTGGATAAGTTTGCAATTTACTGTGATTTTGTGATTGAGCACTGTGCTGTTTTCAGCCAGTTTTGACACTCTGTAAAGATTGGAAAATTGAGACCTGTTAGAGGCATATTTTGAGGATCATAACCCAGGAGAGAGTTGTAGGGGACACCTAGACCTTTCCAACAAAACTAGTTTTAGGCAAATCCAGTAAACGGTTGAATTATTATGATTTTTGTAAGATTAGACAGAGGACTAGAGTAGAGCTGTAAGCTCTGAATTGGAAAGACCAATTGTGTAATGGGTGTATTGATGATAGATGAGTATGTTAGGGTGACTTAAGGGTATAATTGGTACTCATGACCAACTAGAGAGTTGTTGAGGACACCCACACCCTTCTACCGAAATTGAGTTGTGTCGTTCTGATGAACGAGTAGGATTTTGTGTTGATGGTGAGGTGTAGCCCGTGCACAGGAAGCACGCGGGTTGGAGTCTAAGCTTGTGATCAACTAGGTAGTTATAGCCTAGGATCGTACCTTTCCAGGTTGGGTCATGCACTCCATCGGAGTTGTATCAATAGAATTATGACCATTTTGAGATTCGGACAGAAACCCGTAGGTTGCTTAGTCTGGGTTAGGACTAAGGATTGTGAAGGCATTTTCCCTTGTGTGTGAGCCGAGTCGGTGACTCGTGGCTAGGGATGGTTGGATCTCTGTTATTGAGGGTGTTGATTTCCCCGAGTGGGATGTGTGACTCGAGTTAGTCACTAGGGTAAAGGATACCCTACACCTATCAAGCCTATATTATTAAACTTCTGCCGAGCGTAGGACGTCCGAGCATGCCAGTGAGTGGAGCTCACGGGGCAATTTTATATTTATATCCATGGTAGCGGCAGGCGTAGGCCATTTTGCTGGACGAGTCCAAGTCAGGGAAGTGGCGAACCGGACCGGTGTCGCCAGGGGCCAGAGGTTGATAGGCAAGTGTGGAAGCTGTTAATTCTTACCCGAATGATTAGAGTAAGGTAGGGGTTAGAATGGTTTATTACGGGGTTGGGAAATTGCATTAGTCCTAGTAAGCCATAGTCGGTGTTGTATCTTCCAGTCATAGGGATACGTTCTCGGCCGCTCATGGATTGAGTCCCCGGCTCGTATCTCGATCTGTTGATTCCCAAAGTTTGCCGGAGTAAGGCGCGGGAGGCCCGAAGGAATTGACCTTCCGTGGTGCTCACGTCCCTAAAGCGCGGGTTTGTGTTTTGTGTTTGGTATATATATTTATTCATAACCCGGGCCAGGGGTGAACACGCATGCGAGAGTCCATGAATGGACATGTGGAACCAAGGGTTGTAAGGACCAGGTTCAACGTGGTTTCTAAGGAGGTCCGTACGCGGGTACCAACTGGCGGTGACCACTTGGGCACTGCAGGGCGGAAATAGACCGACCGCTGCAATCTCCTTGGGCGACGGACAATCTATTGGGAACTGGAGTGTGTACAAGAGTAGGGTGCATGGCGAGGGTTCGAATCCTTATATTGTAGAGAAAGACAGCTAGATTTGGGGGCGTATGTAGTATGGGATGCATTCGTGCTCCAAAGTCTTGCTTGCATTAGAAGTTAGGCATGTGAGTTTGCGGCATCTAGACTTAAGATCATGTCATAAAACTGCACTAGAACCCGAATCCACTAAACCCTTGTTTTGGCACATCACCTTTCTATTTTACATAAATTATTAGTTGTGATTGAATTTTAGAGGATCGCTGTTATCACCAGCTTTGCGTCAGTCGAAGTACTGACGTTTTCCACCTTGTAGGTATTCGGAGCCGATCTACATGTACCACGGAGCTCTAGTTAGTCCAAGGCTCCAAGGGACATATACAAGCATTGTTATATTGTTTTAAATATTTTATCTTTTATTTGGACATTGTAACCCTTGTAAATGTAATATTTATATGGAATAAATTTTTTTAAATTTCCTGTACTTCTGTGATTTGGCTATTTTGAATTTCGACTCCTGGAGTAGGGTCTCAGGATCCCAGTATAGGAATTTGGGGCGCTACAGTAAAGTTGGTATCAGAGCAGACTTCAAATATTAGTCCAACACAGCAGGAAAATTAAAAACTTAGATGCATTGCGAGAGTTGGGTTTAGTCAGATAGCTGATGATTATAATTCATAATGTTGCATTTACAACTTATGCCTTATAATTTTTCCGTATCTGTACTAATTCCCATATTTTCTCTTGCAGATGCCGAACTTGGACAACGGACACTCGAACGGATGGTCAAATGGACATGCTTCTGTACCCCCACTTCCACCTCCACCCCCACAGCCCACAGCCTTAGCACAAGTTATCACCAGGATGTCTCAGGAGCTGGCTGCCTATAAATGGAGTCACGGACAGCTTGAGGATCGTTTTGAGAACCTCGCAAGAGCGTTGATAACTGCAGAAAGGAGGGTGGCCAAGCTGGACAGGGCCAAAAGGAAATGGAAGATGAGGGTAGTACTGTTGAAGCACCGATACGAGGAGAGGCTGGGTCAACTGCAGAGCAGGTATCTGGCACTGAGGACACAGGTCTGCGACATGCAGGATCTGTTGGACCATATGACTGCCGGGGATAGCTCCGAGGTTGGCAACTCGCCAGGAGCAGGAGAGCAGTGACTTCCTCTAGTGTTATAGGATCTCTTTTGATGTGTATAGATGACGACCTTTTTGAATAGCTAGGCTGACTGCTATTGTTTTGATGGGGGTAGTATGAACCCATGGGATGATGATAATGTGATCATGTATTGACAAATCTTTGTAAAACCTTTTTGAAATGAATAGAACTAGTATGTTTGACTAGTGCAAGTGTGTTATGGGGTTTTGCATTATGATGTTGGTTGATGGTGTCTGTGTTAGCTTTCAGATGGCAGGAAGGACTAGAAGCAACCGAAGTGACCAGACTGAAGCCGAAGGCAGTGGAGCCAACGGTACTGGCTTTGACATAAGGGGAGAGTTCACTCGAGTATATTAGATGATTGGAGCATTTGTGGAGGCTAGCAGGAACCAAGTGCCGCCACAAGGGGCACCAGGAGTTGCAGTGAACACTGATCCAGTGAAGATGGTGGAATCATTTAGGAGGATGAAGCCGCTAGTCTTCGAAGGACAGGCTGATCCCATAGCTACTGATGACTAGATATGTCAGGTGGAGACAGTGTTTGAGGTGATGATGACTCCCGAAGACAGCAAGGTACGTCTCGCTACGATCTTGCTAGAGAAGGACGCCGGAGTTTGGTGGCAATCCGTAAAGCGTGGTCTCGGAGAGGGACAGATCACTTGGGAAGATTTCCTTGAGGAATTCCGACAGCACTATTTCCCTTTGGATGTGCAAGAGGAGAAGGCAATGGAGTTCCATAGCTTGAAGCAAGGAAATATGACAGTCAGAGAATATGAGACGAAGTTTTCTCAGTTGTCAAGGTATGCGCCGGAGATGGTCCAAGAAGAAGCGAAGAAAGCCCAAAGATTTGAGCAAGGACTTAGGCCTGGATTGAATTTGAAGATGGTTCCCTTGGGCATTCGTCGATTCGACAAGCTGGTGAGAAGAGCCGCAGCAACAGAGGCAGATATGAATCAGAATCAAGGAAGGACAGAGTTCTGGAACAAAGGGAAGAGAACCACCCCAGCAACAAAGTTCAAGAAGCAAGGCAAGAACCAGAAGTTCCGGAAGATCAATCCCAATGCAGGAGAATTCAAGCCCGGAAGTTGTTATCGTTGTGGAGAACAGGGACACTTTATGGATCGATGCCCCAGAAAGAATGCAGTGAAATGTTTCCAGTGTGGACAAGAAGGGCATATCAAGCCAGAATGTCCCCAATTGGCTAGGAACAACCGCGGGACAGGGTCGGGAGCAACCGACAAGGGGAAAAAGCCCATGCGTCAAGGAAGAGACCTTGACCAAGAAAGATGCTGAAAAGGATGGAAGGGTAATTACTGGTATGTAAGCAAATGGTGTATGAGTTTAAGTTGTATTTTGGGTTTTTGGGAACTGATGGATGATGTACTGTTGTAACAGGACATATATATATAAATGGAATTTTGGCAACAGTCTTGTTTGATAGTGGATCGACTCATTCTTTTGTGTCAAAATCTTTTTCAAGAAAACTAAGATGCACACAAAAGGCAATTCCAGATTTAGCTTTGATGGTAGCTATGCCGTCAGGGGCAAACCTTACTACAGATCTATGCTATAGGGGATGTAAGCTCCAGATTAGCGGAGAAACCCTAAGTAACGATTTGTTGGAGTTGGGTTTTGCCGGGACAGATGTCATTATTGGCATGGATTGGATGTCGAGGTATAAGGCAAACATTGACTGCAATGAGAAGAAGGTAATTATTTCAGCTGAAGGAGTGGAACTTGTATTCCGCGGGGAGCAGAGATCGGAGGCAATGACCTTCGCAACTGCTAGTAAAGTACGGGTACCAGAAAAGGTGAGCGTGATACCAGTGGTGAGGAATTTTCCACTTGTATTCCTAGAGGATTTACCTGGAATTCCCCCACATCGTGGTGTCGAGTTTAGCATCACAATTCAACCAGGAAGCGCTCCAGTATCCAAAGCACCTTATCGAATGGCACCAGTAGAGTAGAATGAGATCAAGAAGCAGATTGAAGAGTACTTGCAGAAAGGATTTATCAGACCAAGTACATCGCCTTGGGGAGCACCAGTATTGCTGGTTAAGAAGAAGGACGGGTCATCCAGGATGTGTATCGATTATCGGGAATTGAATAAGGTAACTATTCGGAACAAGTACCCAATTCCCAGGATCGACGATTTGTTCGATCAGCTTCAGGGAGTAGCAGTATTTTCCAAGATTGATCTATGATCTGGATATCATCAGGTACGAGTCAAGGAAGAGGATGTACCTAAGACAGCTTTTCGAACTCGACATGGACACTATGAGTTCTTGGTAATGCCATTTGGAGTGACTAATGCTCCAACTATTTTCATGGACTTGATGAACAGAATTCTACGGACGTTTATCGACTCATTTGTCGTGGTCTTCATCGACGACATTTTGGTATATTCAAGGACGGAAGAGGATCATGCTGAACATCTAACAGCAGTCTTGAGCAAGTTACAAGAGCATCAGTTGTATGCCAAATTATCTAAGTGTGAGTTCTGGAAATCGGAAGTTGCATTCCTAGGCCATATCCTTTCTAAGGAGGGAGTGGCAACGAATCCTCAGAAGATAGAGGCGGTCAAGGAATGGCCACAACCGAAGACAGTGAAGGAAGTAAGAAGTTTTTTGGGTATGACTGGGTATTATCGGAAGTTTATCCAGAATTATGCAAGGATAGTTGTACCCCTTATAGCTTTGACCAAAAAGAACCAAAGTTTCGACTGGACGGAGAAGTGTGAAGAAAGTTTTCAGGAACTGAAGAATCATTTGATCTCCGCACCTATATTGGTTTTACCTCAGGAAGACAAGGACTACGTCATCTACAGTGATGCGTCATATTTGGGGTTCGGATGTGTGCTGATGCAGGAAGGCAAGGTTATAGCGTATGGTTCGAGACAGCTACGACCACACGAGAAGAACTATCCAACCCATGATTTGGAACTTGCAGCGATAATTTTTGCTTTGAAATCATGGAGACATTATATGTACGGAGCAAAGGTGGAAATCTACACTGACCACAAGAGCTTGAAGTATATCTACCAACAGAAGGATCTCAACTTAAGGCAGAGGAGATGGCTGGAAGTACTCGAAGACATCAGGCCCGAGATTATATATTATCCAGGAAAAGCCAACGTGGTAGCAGACGCACTCAGCAGGAAGAGAAGTATGGCAACATTGATAGCGATCCGGAGGGAGCTAGATGAAGAGATCAGGCAGGCAGGCATCGAAGTGGTTACACAACACATAAGTGCAGTTCTGGCACAATTAGTGTTACGACCAAGCTTGGATGAGCGAGTGAAAGAGGCTCAGACCAAAGATCCAGAGATGGAAGACATGAAGAAGCAAGTGCATGAAGGAAAATTGGCGGAATTCAGTATAAGAGAAGGTTCACTATGGTTTGGTAACCGACTATGTGTACCAAAGGACGGGGAGTTGAGGGAAGACATCATGAAGGAAGCTCACTCCACGTTACTCACGATTCACCCCGGAAGCACCAAGATGTATCGCGATGTGAAGCAACACTATTGGTGGTCAGGGATGAAGCGAGATATAGAAGAGTTTGTCGCCAAATGTTTGACGTGCCAACAAGTTAAGGCCGAAAACCAGAAACCAGGAGGAATGTTACAGCCTTTACCCATCCCAGAATGGAAATGGGAGAACATCAGTATGGATTTTATCACTGGGTTACCCAGGAGCCCTAAAGGAAATGACTCAATATGGGTGATTGTGGATCGATTGACCAAGTCTGCACATTTTCTTCCAGTAAAGACGACCTGGACAGTCGAGAAGTTGGCCGAGGTCTACATTGAGAACATAGTAAAACTACATGGAGTGCCAGTGTCGATATTATCCGACCGAGATGCAAGATTTGCGTCTCGATTCTGGCGAAGTCTACAGTCAGTGTTGGGAACTAGAATAGACTTCAGCACTGCTTTTCACCCTCAGACGGATGGACAGACGGAGAGAGTCAATAGGATTCTCGAGGACATGTTACGGGCATGCATTTTGGACTTCGAAGGAAGTTGGGAAAAATACTTAGCCTTGGTAGAGTTTGCTTATAATAACAGCTATCAGGCAAGCATTGGCATGGCCCCGTATGAAGCTTTGTATGGACGAAGATGCAGGACGCCGATTTGTTGGTTCGAGGTAGGAGAGCGGCAGATGTATGGACCAGAAATCGTGCAACAGACATTGGAGCAGATCGAGCTTATTCAGAAGAGGTTTCAAGGAGCACAAAGCAGGCAAAAGAGCTATGCGGACAACCGCCGAAGAGAGTTGGAATTTGAGGAAGGCGACTCCGTATTTCTCAAGGTATCGCCGACTAAAGGAGTTATCAGGTTCGGGAAAGGCAGGAAGTTAGCTCCGAGGTATATTGGACCATACAAGATTTTGAAAAGGATTGGCAGGATGGCTTATAAGTTGGAGCTGCCGGGCGAGCTATCTCAAGTGCATGACGTGTTCCACGTCGCTATGCTACGGAAGTATGTCCCGGATTCGAGCCATCGATTGCCAGAGGTTCCTAAGGATTTACAGGTAGATCTTTTCTGTAGAGAGAAACCAGTCAGGATACTTGATCGTCAGGATAAGGTACTGAGAAACAAGGTTATCCCGATGGTCAAAGTTCTCTGGAGGAACCAGTTCGTGGAAGAAGCCACGCGGGAGCCGGAGAGCCGCATGAGGGCCATATATCCGGATTTATTTTGAATGTTTTCTATTTGTTTGTTGTTTTTCTTTCTCCCACTAAGGACGTTATGGGGATAGAACGATTCTAAAGAGGGAGTGATGTAACACCCCGTTTTGTACTGTACCTGAAGATATGCATATGCGTGTGTATATTATTAGTATGCGTGCAATTGACTATAGTATTATGGGTCGATTTTGCCATCGTGGTAGATGGTTAGGGCTACGGGATGGTTTTTGGGAGA
The DNA here is from genome assembly GCA_017893485.1 of Hemerocallis citrina. Classification (NCBI taxonomy): domain Eukaryota; kingdom Viridiplantae; phylum Streptophyta; class Magnoliopsida; order Asparagales; family Asphodelaceae; genus Hemerocallis; species Hemerocallis citrina. The sequence continues at coordinate 233,256,281 of CM030362.1, forward strand.
GTTGCATCCCAAGGATGCACGAGAACGAGACGGACCGATACTAGTATAACTGCTAGTTTTCGGTACGACGCACATGCAAATATAACACGGTATGGTACTACAGTGAATATAGATTGCGTGCACTCGTTAAAACACGCATCTCACACTCGTTGGAACTCGTTAAAGAGTTAAGTTGGGCAGCCAACATAACACACCCCAAGCCAATGGGCTAAGCCATGGTTTTGAGGCCTACAAACCACCTATAGCCTAACCTACACCCCCCCTGTCTAATCCAGCCCACACACCTCCATCACCCTCATTTCCACTTCATTTCTTCCATTTTCTCTGGAATTTTCAGAAGAGAACACCCCAAAGAGAACGAGAGAAAAGAAGAAGGAAGTGAAGGAGAAGGAGATTTCCAAGAAGAAGCTTGAAGAGATCCCTTCTACTACTACAACCTAAGGAGGGAAGCTTCTCTAAACTTGAATTCTTGTCTCTTAATTAAATTTGGTTGCATGCATGTGTGTTAGAATGCATAGGATTTCTTTTTCTAAAGTTAGAAGTAGAAGTCAGAATGGGACTAGAAAAAGCTGGTTCGGAGTGCCATGTTGTGGATTTTGTCGAGAGCACAATATGCTGAATTAGACCACAAAATTAAAAGGGTTTGTTCATTTATGTGTTATGGTCATTCATGAATTATTTCAGATTTTTATATGATCATTTGGTGTGCTAATAAAATTGAGAAATGGATATGTGTCGTAAGGCAGACTCAGGAAAAGAAAAACAGAATGGTTGATATTGTAGGAATTTTCGTAATTTATTGAAGCATGATTTTGATCTGAAATATTTACTCATAATTCCTTAATGCATTTTGATTATCTACAAAAATCCGTAAATTGTTTGGTTGACTCTAGAGGCATGAGAAAAATCTATCTATGATCAGTATCTGAGGTTGAATTAAGAAAACTGGATGGTTTCTGAGATAACGTGCAGTAGATATTACACAGTGAATACTTAGAATTTTGACATGAGGTCTTCTGTATAATGTTGGGTATGATGTCTAGTATCACCACCATAAATTTTGTGTCAATTGGAAAAGTTTGCAATTTACTGTGATTTTGTGATTGAGCACTGTGATGTTTCCAGCCAGTTTCGACACTCGGTAAAGATTGGGAAATTGAGACCTGTTAGAGGCATATTTTGAGGATCATGACCCGAAGAGAGTTGTAGGGGACACCTAGACCTTTCCAACAAAACTAGTTTGAGGCAAATCCAGTAAACGGTTGAATTATTATGATTTTTGTAAGATTGGACAGAGGACTAGAGTAGAGCTGTAAGCTCTGAATTGGAAAGACCAATTGTGTAATGGGTGTATTGATGATAGATGAGTATGTTAGGGTGACTTAAGGGTATAATTGGTACTCATGACCAACTAGAGAGTTGTTGAGGACACCCACACCCTTCTACCGAAATTGAGTTGTGTCGTTCTGATGAACGAGTAGGATTTTGTGTTGATGGTGAGGTGTAGCCCGTGCACAGGAAGCACGCGGGTTGGAGTCTAAGCTTGTGATCAACTAGGTAGTTATAGCCTAGGATCGTACCTTTCCAGGTTGGGTCATGCACTCCATCGGAGTTGTATCAATAGAATTATGACCATTTTGAGATTCGGACAGAAACCCGTAGGTTGCTTAGTCTGGGTTAGGACTAAGGATTGTGAAGGCATTTTCCCTTGTGTGTGAGCCGAGTCGGTGACTCGTGGCTAGGGATGGTTGGATCTCTGTTATTGAGGGTGTTGATTTCCCCGAGTGGGATGTGTGACTCGAGTTAGTCACTAGGGTAAAGGATACCCTACACCTATCAAGCCTATATTATTAAACTTCTGCCGAGCGTAGGACGTCCGAGCATGCCAGTGAGTGGAGCTCACGGGGCAATTTTATATTTATATCCATGGTAGCGGCAGGCGTAGGCCATTTTGCTGGACGAGTCCAAGTCAGGGAAGTGGCGAACCGGACCGGTGTCGCCAGGGGCCAGAGGTTGATAGGCAAGTGTGGAAGCTGTTAATTCTTACCCGAATGATTAGAGTAAGGTAGGGGTTAGAATGGTTTATTACGGGGTTGGGAAATTGCATTAGTCCTAGTAAGCCATAGTCGGTGTTGTATCTTCCAGTCGTAGGGATACGTTCTCGGCCGCTCATGGATTGAGTCCCCGGTTCGTATCTCGATCTGTTGATTCCCAAAGTTTGCCGGAGTAAGGCGCGGGAGGCCCGAAGGAATTGACCTTCGGTGGGGCTCACGTCCCTAAAGCGCGGGTTTGTGTTTTGTGTTTGGTATATATATTTGTTCATAACCCGGGCCAGGGGTGAACACGCATGCAAGAGTCCATGAATGGATATGTGGAACCAAGGGTCGTAAGGACCAGGTTCAACGTGGTTTCTAAGGAGGTCCGTACGCGGGTACCAACTGGCGGTGACCACTTGGGCACTGCAGGGCGGAAATAGACCGACCGTTGCAATCTCCTTGGGCGACGGACAATCTATTGGGAACTGGATTGTGTGCAAGAGTAGGGTGCATGGCGAGGGTTCGAATCCCTATATTGTGGAGAAAGACGGCTAGATTTGGGGGCGTATGTAGTATGGGATGCATTCGTGCTCCAAAGTCTTGCTTGCATTAGAATTTAGGCATGTGAGTTTGCGGCATCTAGACTTAAGATCATGTCATAACACTGCACTAGAACCCGAATCCACTAAACCCTTGTTTTGGCACATCACCTTTCTATTTTGCATAAATTATTGGTTGTGATTGAATTTTAGAGGATCGCTGTTATCACCAGCTTTGCGTCAGTCGAAGTACTGACGTTTCCCACCTTGTAGGTATTCGGAGCCGATCTACAGGTACCACGGAGCTCGAGTTAGTCCAAGGATCCAAGGGACATATATAAGCATTGTTATATTGTTGTAAATATTCTAACTTTTATTTGGACATTGTAACCCTTGTAAATGTAATATTTATATGGAATAAAAGTTTTTAAATTTCCTGTACTTCTGTGATTTGGCTATTTTGAAGTTCGACTCCTGGAGTAGGGTCTCAGGTCCCCGGTATAGGGATTTGGGGCGCTACAGTATGTGTGCATATTTGTATCAGTAAAGATGAAGAATTCATGGTATGTATGTAATATATTGTTCTCAATTCAACCCAGTATCAGACAACTCAGAAATCCATCGATACTTCACAAATTCACAAAATCAAAATTTCGGCCAAACCCATCAGACCCGAAATCTGATTATCCAAATCCAACTTCAAAACTTGATCCTTTTAATTCAATAACCCTTCTTATAATCCATTTAATTCATATACAATCACTCACAATAGTTTACTCATGAATTTAAGTTTCTACTCAACAAACCCCCAAACATAACATATGCAGTATATCCATAGTAAGAATCCACTTTTGTTCACTTCTGTACAATATCATCATGTAACTCATTATAATAAAATCAAAACAGCAAGTATATGAAAGAAAAAAACCTACTCGTGATATCTATTGAGTTCTATTCATCTATATGAAGTTTTAATCATCAAAGCAAAAGTTTCATGAAATGATTCAATTTTTAGTTCATCTACCCATCAATTTTCATTATATCAACATAGAATCCCTAACATACATCCTAATCAATAAATCATCACATACAACATGCTTAGAACAAAAGAAATCAAACATATGTGTCACGCCCCGCTTCCCAAAACACGGAATGCAAGCACGTGACACGGCCCAGCGAATGACTTACGTCATCCATAGGCTGTTAATGATCTAACTCAACAATATAACAAGTAATAAAACAACCACGCATGCAATGAAAGAGTAATCACATAAATAACAATATTGGAAATTAATGCATAAAATTAACCAACATCAAATAACTCAACATCTGGAAGTTTAACAACAATATTTGGGTCGAAGCCCACAAATACAAAGAAATAACATTTATCAAATTTTATTAAAGTCATCAATTAAAATGACATTTATTTTAGCGGGGCAGTAATCATTTCCTTCACCAATGCTGCTCTCCTATTCCATCAGGTAAATCTCCTTGGATACCTGTAAGTTGCTCATCTAAAAAGAGGAAAAAGAAGGTCCTTAGAGCAAGTCGTGGACATGCAAGTGGAGAAACAGTGAAACAATGGAAATAGTGGCATAGCAATGAATTCAAATAAACGATGCAGTCGATGGTGTTGAACAGTGTAAAAGAGATGACAGTTTAATATGCATTAAATACGATTTACCACAATAACGATAAACAATACCAATAATGGCAATAATAATGAGAACACTATTCATTAAGATAACAATATGCAATGATAATGTGAGGAGAGCCTTAGGTCTATTATTTATTTTTAATCCTAGCTAATGCACGTACTACTGTGTCCCATGTGTGCCATACCACAGGTTCGATGCATACAATCAATTTCGTTTAGACTAAGGTGGTAGATTCTATAGTTCATGTACTCGGGAACATTATTCAATAATGACCGATGATCGAATCAATCAAGATACTGAAGTCAGTAATTTGCAATTAACCGATGACCGATATGACCAATAGACCGATAGACCGATAGACTGATAATTAGGAAAACACGGGCCCCTCTTCCGAGTACAGTCACTATGTCATCAACTACCCTAATCAACCCTTAACCCCAGCTTGATTTATTTTCTTTATTCAATTAACACACAATAATGCAATTAATAAGGGGCACTAGAGAAGGTGACAAAACAACCCTAAGATCATGCAATATACTATATACAATTAAATACACTAAATATAACATTATAAACACAATTGTACATTATAAAGCATAGAATCTCAATTCTGGACAGCAGTAGGTTGCTGTACCGAAATCTGTATTCCTGTTGCTACAGGATAGCAACTATGGATCCGTCAGGTGGTCTAGAAACTAGACTCCCACCTGGTTCCAACGCATACTTAAAGTCTATATTCCGACGACGGTAGCTAAGTGAAATTCAGTGATCTTTATAGGTTTTAGTTTCTGGCTGGTGTAGATGTTGACTAATTTTAATTATAAAGGCAGTAAATAAATATTATAAAAATCAGTAAAAATAATTTTTAACACCCTAAACATGTTATTTACAAGTCTGTAATTTATCTTGGCCATATATGATTAATAGTTCACTTAATTCATTAGCCTAGCTTGTTATGTACGTGAATCTGAAATTACAGCGCAGCTGTAGCAAAAGGTTCATAACTGGGGCAATATAAGTCCGAATTCGAAAGTTCTGGTGTCTATCGACATCTAGACAGATAGGGCTACGCTTTACTTTCAGGAAGACTCTGATTTTAATGAAGGGACCTAGGTCAAAACAGCACATTAAGATTCAGGTAGGCGTAAATACCAGAATAGCCAACATGTTCATTTTAAATAAAATGGTTAAAAATTAAGGGTAATAAATTGGAGTTTAATTAACAATAATCACAGCGAAACAATCTTATGTGAACATGGTATTAATGTAGGTGATGTCCAACATTCTTATAATTACAATTCAACAATCTAGCAATAACAATCAAATTAACAATCAACTAATTTTCTACAATCTACTATAGCTAATTGTCATTTAATGTCATGATATGAAATGTGTCTATAATTCCCTATTTTTATAATCAATAACTATAACTATATGGTGTATGAATATCTCTATACATTAGAGGCAAAAAGATGGCACGATGTCGAGACTACCACTTGGATTCGCTCGTGTAAATCCGTGGCATCTCAACGATTGATACAATAATATTTTACGATTTTTAAATAAGATCCACTTGCGGAATTCAACAATAATTGTCGAATACGATACAAAAACATTCGATAGAAATGACTTGCCTTTTACTTTGTAGACGGTTCGAAAATAAATAAAGAATAAAGAGATACGAATCTCGGGGAGCAATCCCAAGAGTACGTGCGAAGACCATGCAAAAAAAGCTAGTAGATAGCAACAATTCTCCCACACCCGATCAGCCAAAACAGCAAACGGCGGAATAGGATTTGGCGTGGCCGAACACAGAACAGCCAAATCCAGCGAATCAGACGGCGCCCTCACACCGGATCCGGACGAACAGCGAACAGCGGTGGTGGGATCTGGTGTGCGAGAACACGAAACAGTGATCTGGTTGGCTTGATTTCACAGATCTTGATGCGATCCAAAGGTTGAAATTCACTCCCGCCTTAATCGTCTTCTTCTTCTTCCCTCTTCGTCTAAACAGAGAGCGAGGGAGAGCGGCGACCCTGGAAACTTGCAGTGGGGCTCGCGACGACTGAGGCGGCGATGCTATCGGCGGCGTTGGTCGGGAAGCGACGCAACGACGTGCTTCGATGGCGGCGAAGCTCGGTTTTCTCGACGAAACAGAGAAAGCGGAGATGGAGGATTTTGACGCTTGGACGGCGCGACGGAGGTGATGAGGGTGATGCGGTGGCGCACGGAGGTGGAAGACGACGGTCGGAGAGGTGTGAGGTTGACGAAGACGGTGATTTCAGAGTTTGGGTAATGGTGACTATGGCGGTGGGGGTTCGGTGGGGATGACGAAGGGCGACGATAGTGAAGTGATGGTGGTGACGGAAAAGGGAGGAGAAGGACGATGGGTTTGTTTCGTCTCGTTTGCTTTTGCTTCGTTTTGTTCTGTTGTTTTTGTTTTGGTTTGGTTTCGTTTGCTTTGTTTTTGGTTTTGTGTTTTAACAGAGAAGGAGAGGGAGAGAGATAATAGGGGAGGTTACGAGATAGTGGGAGAGATTTGAGGGCCAAATATTAGGAATTTAGTTACCCAATTATGGGGAGTTACTGATAGTGGAGAGTGATTAGGGGAATTGATAGGATTAGTCCGTTAGGGAGAGATTGGGGGGTAGTATGGGTTAGTGGGTTTGGGTGAGAGATCCATTAGGAGGTGGGTATTGGGCTATGGTATAAAGTGGGTCAAATTGAGGACAATTCACATCCCAAGAAGACCACACAATTAATCTAAAATTAAATCCAAATTAATAATACAAGAAGTAGATTTTTAATGAGCAATTGAGATGAGGAATAATTGATAAATAACATTCGACTAAATATTATTTAACACAAAAATAGGACAAATGAAATGAATTTCGATTACAATCGAGATTACAATAGGAAATCAAAAATAGAAATAGGAAATTGGAAACGGGAGTTACAATCCTACCCACCTTATAATAAAAATTTCGTCCTCGAAATTTACTCAAGCGGTGATAGGGTAACCCCAAAGAACAGAAAAGAATCACACAAAAAGGTGGGGAAACTTCTTCTGGATCTCATCCTCAAGTTCCCAAGTCGACTCACCCGATGAGTGAGGATTCCAACCAACTCGAACCAACCTGATGACCTTGTTCTTCAGAATCTTCTCTCATCGGTCCAAGATCGAAACTGGAGGGATCTCGCAGGACAAATCTGGCCGAACAGACAACTCCGAATAGTCGATGACATGACTATCATCCCTGACATACTTCCTGAGTTGGGATACATGAAAGACATCATGCACTCCAGACAATGCCGGCGGCAACGCGAGTCTATAGGCCACCTTGCCTACTCGCTCTACAATATCAAACGACCCAATGAATCTAGGGCTTAGCTTGCCCCCGCCTCCAAACCGGATAACTCCCTTCCACGGTGATACTTTGAGGAACACATGATCACCCACTTCGAACTCTAATGGCCTTCTGTGAACATCTGCCCATTTCCTCTGTCTGTCCTGAGCTGCCTGTAGGTGTTTCCTGATCTGGGCTACGGCATCAACAGTCTTCGTGATCAGTTCGGGCCCCAATAGCTTCCTCTCACCAATGTTGTCCCAACACACTGGCGATCGACACTTCCGACCATACAAGACTTCAAAGGGAGCAGCTTTAAGACTTGTCTGGTAGCTATTGTTGTACGAGAACTCTACCAAGTGCAGGTGATCCTCCCAAGATCCTCCAAATTGAAGTACACAGGACTGCAACATGTCCTCTAATGTCTGAATGGTCCTTTCCGATTGCCCATCTGTCTGAAGGTGGAAAGCTGTACTATACTTCAACTTGCTTCCCAGACTGCTCTGAAGACTCTCCCAGAACTGTGATCGAAATCTAGTGTCTCTGTCTGATACAATGCTGACAGGGACCCCATGCAATTTAACGATCTCCTACATGTATCTCTCCGCGAGACTCTCAGTAGACTGACCAACTTTGAACGGGATAAAATGGGCACTCTTCGTCAGCCTGTCAACAATCACCCAAATGGCGTTGTGACCCCTGGGACTTATTGGCAAAGCAGTAACAAAGTCCATGGTGATATGCTCCCATTTCCACTCCGGAATGGGAAGAGGCTGAAGAAGTCCGGCGGTCCTTTGGTGTTCTGCCTTCACCTGCTGGCAGACCAAACACTGAGACACAAATCTGGCTACAGCCCTCTTCATACCATGCCACCAAAAGTGAAGTTTCAAATCCCGATACATCTTGGTACCACCGGGATGAATAGAGTATGCCGACTGGTGGACTTCCTCGAGTAATTTCCGCCTAACTTCACCCTTCGGGACACACAGCCTAGCCCCAAAGCGAAGTGATCCATCTGAGTGTATGACCATATTGGTCCTTGTACCTGCCTCAACTTCTGCCCTGAATCCCTGTAACTGATCATCACCTGCCTGTGCTTCCTTAATTTGCTCAACCAGAGATGACTGCATCTGAAGCATCATGCAACTTCGATCAGTACCCAGAAGAATCACATTCAAGTCCAATCTTCGCATCTGCTCAATAAGTTCCTTCTGCTGAGTCAAGCACATGACGACTGGCCTTCTGCTCAACGCATCTGGCACCGAGTTCACCTTACCGGGGTGATACTGCAAATTGATGTCGTAGTCGGCCTTCAACTCCAACTAGCGCCTCTGCCTCATGTTCAACTCTTTCTGAGTGAAGACATACTTGAGACTTTTGTGGTCAGTAAAGATTTCCACTCGGTCTCCAAGTAGGTAGTGTCTCCACAATTTCAGAGCGTAGATCACCGCTGCCAATTCCAAGTCATGAGTGGGGTAGTTCTTCTCGTGCGGCCTCAACTGTCTGGACGCATAAGCAACAACCCGACCCTTCTGCATCAACACTGCACCTAGATCTCTGCCTGAAGCATTACAGTGAATCATGAATCCACCTGATCCATCTGGTATAGTCAGCACTGGCGCTGACGTCAATCTGTTCTTCAACTCTGTGAAAGCTTCACTGCAGGATTCATCCCAAGCAAACTTCTGATCTTTTTCTGTCAGTTTAGTCAACGGTCCAGCAATCTTCGAGAAGTCTTGGACAAACTTTCGATAATATCCTGCTAGCCCGAGAAAACTTCTCACTTCTGACACTGACTTAGGCACTGGCCAATCTTTAATTGCTGCAATCTTGGACGGATCAACAGAGATTCCTACGCCCGAAACAATATGCCCCAAGAAGGCAACTCTATCCAACCAAAACTCGCACTTGCTAAACTTTCGGTACAATTGATGTTCCCTCAGTGTCTGCAAGACAATTCGCAAGTGCTCAGCATGCTCATCACGACTCTGAGAATAGACGAGGATATCGTCGATGAACACCATGACGAACTTGTCCAGAAAGGGACAGAAGACCCGATTCATCAAGCTCATGAACACGGCTGGAGCGTTAGTGACTCCGAAGGGCATGACCAAGAACTCATAGTGGCCATAACGAGTGCGAAAGGTAGTCTTCGGTATATCTTCGGTCTTCACCTTGACCTGATGGTACCCAGAATGCAAATCTAGCTTTGAGAACATAGAAGCTCCTCCCAATTGGTCGAACAAGTCGTCGATCCTCGGTAGCGGGTACCGGTTCTTCACTGTGACATTGTTCAGCTCACGGTAGTCCATGCACAACCTGCGACTACCATCCTTCTTGTTGACAAACAGTACAGGAGCTCCCCAAGGCGAGACACTCGGCCTGATAAAACCCTTATTCAGCATCTCCTGAATCTGTTCCTTCAACTCCGCCATTTCCACTGGCGCCAACCGGTATGGGCTCTTAGAAATAGGAGCGGTACCCGGCTGAACATCAATGCCAAATTCCACCTCTCGATCGGGAGGCAACCCGGGCAATTCCTCTGGGAATACATCCAGGAATTCCCGCACTACAAGAGGCGCAGCCTCACAATCTGTGTGCAACTCCATTGCACAATCTTTCTCATCTGCTACCTTCTTACCGCGTCCAAGAGGTGTCTCCCCAGCATGAAACTCGAACTCTGCATGTCCCGAAATCATGAACACCACCTTCTTCGCCCGGCAATCAATAACAGCATGAGATTCTCCCAGCCAATCCATGCCGAGAATTACATCGAACCCTGAATTCCCGATCACTATCAAGTTTGCCTTGAAATCTGTGCCCCCAATAACTAGAGGGCTCCGCTTGCACTTCTAGAGCAAACGACGACACCACCACCTGTGGTGATGTTCCAAGCTGCTGGCATATCACTGCATTCCAACTGGTGCTGATCCACAAAGCGGGAAGAGACAAAGGAATGGGTCTCTCTGGAATCAAACAAGGCATGGGCGGGAAAAGAATGAACTTAAATGATACCTATGATAGAATCAAAAATGTGGGAAGAGATGTATAGGTCAGGATAATAGGGATTAAGAAATGCTAATGTGAAAAGAAACTACACACTGAATGATGCAAGGATGAATAATAAAATAGGGAACAGATAATAAAATAATAAAACATAAATATACCTGCGACGACTTCCTCAGCGGTTTCAGCTTCCTCCGCAGTCAGGTTGAAGGCCTGACCATGACCTCCAGATGGACCTCCCTGAGGAGCAGCTCTCCTCTGGCCAAAAACCTGTCTCTGAGGTGAGAGCGGTGGTCCGCCCTGACCACGCCCAAGCGCTCCCTGTGGAGCGGAGCCTCCAACTGGTGCAAGGGTTTCTACCACCACACAGGAGACACTAATGGTTGGCTGCCCTACAGTTCTCGAGCGAGTGTCCAATCCTGTGACAGTACGAACAAACTGGGTTCGCCCTCTGAGCGGCAGGTGCATAAGGCGGTGCTCTGGCAGGGAAGTTCGACGTTGGCCTCCTGATAGGCCCTCCAGATGGCCTAGCAGTGATAGGATGCGGAGCGGGCCGCTGGGTGGCGCACTTCTGCCTACTGGCCTGTTCCTGGCTTCTAGCAGCCTCCAGGATATCTGCATAGGATCGGAGCCGTAAGGCAGCCAGACGATCCTGAATATCGAGGTCCAAGCCCTGCATGAAACGGCGGCCCTTATCCCAATCATTCTCCACCATAGAAGCAGCAAAACAGCTAAGTCGGGTGAATTCCGTAGCATAATCATCCACGGTCCAACTCCCCTGTGTCAAGATAGCGCCTTAGTTAAACATTGGTATATTTATGAAATAACAATGAAAATTGCATAACAACATTGTCTGTCTAACCAGTGTGAGTGTGACAAATTGTCGTTCCATTTCATTCTTCGTCACATCAGGAAAGAACTTTGTGAGAAAGCTCTCTCTGAAGGTGTCCCAAGCGATGGGGCGCTCTAGCCTCTCTACTTCAGCTTGCCACCAGATCTGGGCGAGATCAACGAGCTGGATGCTCATGACATCCACTCGGTCAACGTCGGCTATCCTTGCCGCGATCATCAGCTGTTCTGTCCTAATGAGCCATTGCTCGGCTTCCAGTGGACCTTCCGTACCTGCAAATTTATCTGGATGTAGCCTCATGAAATCCGCTACATTTCCAGGTCGTGGTGGCAACACCGCAGGCACTGGTACAGCAGGCTCTCGATTGGCAGCTCCCAAGGCCACCCTTTTCATTTCTGCATGTTCTCGCCTCATCATTTCTGCTTGCTCCCGCTGCATCTGCATCATCTGCTGCATCATCAGCTTGGTCTGTTCACATTGCATCTGCATTACTTGAGCCATAGTGGCTCCCTCCGGTTGGCTGGAAGAAGAAGCACCTCTTCTAAGCATCTCCATAATTTGGGCAATGGTGGGCTCCTCGGGCTGCTCATCTTCAGCACGAGAAGTAGAAGCACCTTTTCTAGCCATGGTATGAAATAAGAATCAAACAGTTAGCATCCAGATTTATAAGTTGGTTATCAATTATCCACGTGATCAACGTGGTTTACATATTGTTGAGTCAGACCGGTTAAACTCAAACTAATCAGGGTCCAATCCCAAACTAGTTAGAGTCTAACCTGGCTCTGATACCACCAAAAACCTTGTCACGCCCCGCTTCCCAAAACACGGAATGCAAGCACGTGACACGGCCCAGCGAATGACTTACGTCATCCATAGGCTGTTAATGATCCAACTCAACAATATAACAAGTAATAAAACAACCATGCATGCAATGAAAGAGTAATCTCATAAATAACAATATTGAAAATTAATGCATAAAATTAACCAACATCAAATAACTCAACATCTGGAAGTTTAACAACAATATTCGGGTCGAAGCCCACAAATACAAAGAAATAACATTTATCAAATTTTATTAAAGTCATAAATTAAAATGACATTTATTTTAGCGGCACAGTAATCATTTCCTTCACCAATGCTGCTCTCCTATTCCATCAGGTAAATCTCCTTGGATACCTGTAAGTTACTCATCTAAAAAGAGGAAAAAGAAGGTCCTTAGAGCAAGTCGTGGACATGCAAGTGGAGAAACAGTGAAACAATGGAAATAGTGGCATAGCAATGAATTCAAATAAACGATGCAGTCGACGGTGTTGAACAGTGTAAAAGAGATGACAGTATAATATGCATTAAATACGATTTACCACAATAACGATAAACAATACCAATAATGGCAATAATAATGAGAACACTGTTCATTAAGATAACAATATGCAATGATAATGTGAGGAGAGCCTTAGGTCTATTATTTATTTTTAATCCTAGCTAATGCACGTACTACTGTGTCCCATGTGTGCCGTACCACAGGTTCGATGCATACAATCAATTTCGTTTAGACTAAGGTGGTAGATTCTATAGTTCATGTACTCGGGAACATTATTCAATAATGACCGATGATCGAATCAATCGAGATACTGAAGTCAGTAATCTGCAATTAACCGATGACCGATATGTACAATAGACCGATAGACCGATAATTAGGGAAACACGGGCCCCTCTTTCGAGTACAGTCACTATGTCATCAACTATCCTAATCAACCCTTAACCCCGGCTTGATTTATTTTCTTTATTCAATTAACACACAATAATGCAATTAATAAGGGGCACTAGAGAATGTGACAAAACAACCCTAAGATCATGCAATATACTATATACAATTAAATACACTAAATATAACATTATAAATACAATTGTACATTATAAAGCATAGAATTTCAATTCTGGACAGCAGTAGGTTGCTGTACCAAAATCAGTATTCCCATTGCTACAGGACAGCAACTATGGATCTGTCAGGTGGTCTAGAAACTAGACTCCCACCCGGTTCCAACGCATACTTAAAGTCTATATTCCGACGATGGTAGCTAAGTAAAATTCAGTGATCTTTATAGGTTTTAGTTTCTGGCTGGGTGTAGATGTTGACTAATTTTAATTATAAAGGCAGTAAATAAATATTATAAAAATCAGTAAAAATAATTTTTAACACCCTAAACATGTTATTTACAAGTCTGAAATTTATCTTGGCCATATATGATTAATAGTTCACTTAATTCATTAGCCTAGCTTGTTATGTACGTGAATCAGAAATTACAGCATAGCTGTAGCAAAAGGTTCATAACTGGGGCAGTATAAGTCCGAATTCGAAAGTTCTGGTGTTTATCGACATCTAGACAGATAGGGCTACGATTTACTTTCAGGAAGTTTCTGATTTTAATGAAGGTACCTAGGTCGAAACAGCACATTAAGATTCAGGTAGGCATAAATACCAGAATAGCCAACATGTTCATTTTAAATAAAATGGTTAAAAATTAAGGGTAATAAATTGGAGTTTAATTAATAATAATCATAGCGAAACAATCTTATGTGAACATGGTATTAATGTAGGTGATGTCCAACATTCTTATAATTACAATTCAACAATCTAGCAATAACATTCACATTAACAATCAACTAATTTTCTACAATCTACTATAGCTAATTGTCATTTAATGTCATGATATGAAATGTGTCTATAATTCCCTATTTTTATAATCAATAACTATAACTATATGGTGTATGAATATCTCTATACATTAGAGGCAAAAAGATGGCACGATGTCGAGACTACCACTTGGATTCGCTCGTGTAAATCCGTGGCATCTCAACGATTGATACAATAATATTTTACGATTTTTAAATAAGATCCACTTGCGGAATTCAACAATAATTGTCGAATACGATACAAAAACATTCGATAGAAATGACTTGCCTTTTTCTTTGTAGATGGTTCGAAAATAAATAAAGAATAACGGGATCAGAATCCCGAGGAGCAATCCCAAGAGTACGTGCGAAGAAAGCTAGTAGATAGCAACAATTCTCCCACACCCGATCAGCCAAAACAGCAAACGGCGGAATAGGATTTGGCGTGGCCGAACATAGAACAGCCAAATCCAGCGAATCAGAAGGCGCCCTCACACCGGATCCAGACGAACAGCGAACAGCAGTGGCGGGATCTGGTGTGCGAGAACACGGAACAATGATCTGGTTGGCTTGATTTCACGGATCTTGATGCGATCCAATGGTTGAAATTCACTCCCGCCTTAATCGTCTTCTTCTTCTTCCCTCTTCGTCTAAACAGAGAGCAAGGGAGAGCGGCGACCCTGGCGACTTGCGGTGGGGCTCGCGACGACTGAGGCGGCGACGCTATCGGCGGCGTTGGTCGGGAAGCGACGCAACGACGTGCTTCGATGGCGGCGAAGCTCGGTTTTCTCGACGAAATAGAGAAAGCGGAGATGGAGGATTTTGACTCTTGGACGGCGCAACGGAGGTGATGAGGGTGATGCGGTGGCGCACGGAGGTGGAAGATGACGGTCGGAGAGGTGTGAGGTTGACGAAGACGGCGGTTTCGGAGTTTGGGTAATGGTGACTATGGCGGTGGGGGTTCGGTGGGGATGACGAAGGGCGACGATGGTGAAGTGATGGTGGTGACGGAAAAGGGAGGAGAAGGACGATGGGTTTGTTTCGTCTCATTTGGTTTTGCTTCGTTTTGTTCTGTTGTTTTTGTTTTGGTTTGGTTTCGTTTGCTTTGTTTTTGGTTTTGTGTTTTAACAGAGAAGGAGAGGTAGAGAGATAATAGGGGAGGTTACGAGATATTGGGAGAGATTAGAGGGCCAAATATTAGGGATTTAGTTACCCAATTATTGGGAGTTACTGATAGTGGAGAGTGATTAGCGGAATTGATAGGATTAGTCCGTTAGGGAGAGATTGGGGGGTAGTATGGGTTAGTGGGTTTGGGTGAGAGATCCATTAGGAGGTGGGTATTGGGCTATGGTACAAAGTGGGTCGAATTGAGGACAATTCAAAACCCAAGAAGACCACACAATTAATCTAAAATTAAATCCAAATTAAAAATACAAGAAGTAGATTTTTAATGAGCAATTGAGATGAGGAATAATTGATAAATAACATTCGACTAAATATTATTTAACACAAAAATGGGACAAATGAAATGAATTTCGCTTACAATCGAGATTACAATTGGAAATCAAAAATAGAAATAGGAAAGTGGAAACGGGAGTTACAATATGTCACTCACCTTATTGAAGAATCAACCGAAGATAATGAAGAGAATAAAAAAATCCTTCCGTTCGCAAGAAAACCAAGATCCTCGCTTTGAAACTCCAAGAAAATAATAATACAGAAATCCCTTTGTGTGATTCAGCAAAGAGATGGCTGCACCTCACCTTTAGTAGGCCGGAAATCAGGTATCTAGGGTTTGTGAATAGATTTGCAAAATACTTCTTTTAAATATATCTTTACATATATAAATCCTTATACTTGGAAATTAAATAAAACCAATTCAATTTTTATTTGTAACCCCTGTTTTCTATTTTATGTATTTTTGGGTGTATTTTTCTTTTTGGTGTATTTCTTCTCATTTTATCTCCTTTTGGACCGTATATTGGATCTTTTTCTTCTATTTATTCATTCAGTTGTTTTATAGTCTCATTTGAGTTCTTGATTTTTCTTTTTTTCTCAGTCTATTGTCCGTCTTTATTGATCGAGCTTCTATTTTGTTCTCCAATGTTAAACTATTCATATCCTATTGTTACTATTTGTTCTTTTTTCTCTATCTCAATTTTAGATCTATTCACACCCATCTCCATTCAGAACCAATACTCTTTGATACCTTACAACTCATTTACATTTTTACCTCAACCCCACATCCATTTGTTCATACCCTGTATATACCCATACCTATTATTAAACTAATACCCATTTCCCTAGTGAATCTTTAAGATCCATTACCCGTCTAACCATACCTACCCATACAACCCGAAACCCAACTTACCCTTCAGCCGTCATCACATAATCCTAACCCTAATCTTTTTTTTCCTAAGTGTATATAAACCCATATATCTCTCCGACTGTTCATCTTCACCTATAGCCGCCCCTCCCTCGTCTCTCTCCCCCGGACTTGCACCCTGATCCCGATCATCTTCAACCTCTCCGACCTCCTTCCGTCCTCTCCTCGTTCTGCAGTGACGGCAGCTAGCGCCCACAATGCCAGACCGCAACCCTCCTCACCAGCGCTCAGCGCAACGCTGTCCCGACATCCCTGTGAGACCTCCCTGTGCTGCCTGACCGCGACAGCCCCCTCAGTCACGCCACCCCATGCTCCTACCGTCTTCGATAGCAAGCAGCAGACAACACTGCATAATGCTACCTTTCCTCGCTGCTCGCCATCCGTTCTCTCGACGCAGTGCACCACTGCCATTGCTTGGCTTGGTGTGCATGTGTTAATCTCGTGGGATCTCGAGTTTTGGTTCGTTAGGTTCGTTAGGTTCGTTAGTTCGTGTGTTCGTGGGGTTCGTCGTTCGTAGTTGTTCGTTGTGTTTGTGTGTTTTTCGTTCATTGAGTTCGTTGCCTGGGAATTCGTTCCCGTTATTCTTGCTTTTTGCTCTGTTGGTTTCGTCATCTATAAGGCAAGTAACTTGTATTCTTTTCTTTGTGTAATACATGTACTAAATACCGCCTATAGTGTAGTTGGGTTCTAGCGACAATTCGTGTGTGAACCCTCTATTATATATTGTCCCTATTATGTTGATTCGACAATAGTTGCGTCACGACATATATGACATGAAACAACTAGGGATGACAACTTTTCGGTTGTAAATATGCATGCTATTTTGTGATATCGTGTGGTTGATGTGTTATTTGTGCTATACTTATCGTGGACTTGCAAAATACCCTATACTATATTGTTTGGACATCTAGTACACTATATTTCATTTTTGGATTGATTTTGATGAGTTTTACATGAACTAGATGATCTTATGTTCGAAGAATAATTTTGTATTTTTCTATTACCTTGCTTTTGATTGGTATTTTAGACCCTATTAAGGTCAGTATATGAAAATATTTTGTGAACATGAACTGTAAAGAATTCTGTCTACTTTCCAACCCTTCTGACAGATTTTAGTTTTGTTGTATGAGTTGTGAGTTCTATCTATTTTACTATAGAGGTGTAGAGTGAGTTCTAGATTTTTTTTTTATGAATTCTGAAGAGTAATCCATTTTTATCATGATGTTATAAGTATTATTCTGATCCGATATTCTACACAATACAATTAGACTTGATTGGGATTAACCCTAAATTTTTTGTGGATTTATTTGATGAGTTTTACAAACCGTTCTATGTTTCCAAACAATTCCTATACATGCAGAATTTTCATACTGTTCAGTAAAGAACCTGATTTTCGACCTAATTTTACTTGCTGTTTGTAAAATATTTGTGAATATGAAAGTTATCCTACTGTATCTATTTTATCTCCCTTTTGACTGATTTGCACTTCAATTTATGGTTTGTGAGATATTGCTGTTTTCGTACTGCAATGTTTATAATTCCAAATTTACAAAACTATTGTATCTTGATCTTTTCTAATTTTTGTTGACTAAACGGTTTATATTGAAAAATTATGAAACTTTATATTCTGATGCTGCACTTATAGGAGATTTTTTCGTGGATTTAATCGATATGTTTTTATGTTGTTTTCCTGACTTTGAATACAAACTTCTGATTTTTGGCTGAACACGTTTTCTGGATTCAAAGCTATTTTGAGTTATGTTTTTGTGAAATACCATATGACTTACATATTCTTGCTGGATTCGGCCGGAAGTCTATTTTCCAGATTTTCAGATAGATCCAGATTTACATTTTTGTAGCAACGGGAATACCAGTTTTTGTGCAGTACTGTCTTGCTGTCCTGAGCTGGAATTTTCGTTGTACTGTTCTTTCATGAGTTGTCCATCATCTGTATATGCCTGCCTTTCACCTTGAACCTGTCATTTGTTTATACCATGCTATTTTTACTCTGTTTTATACACATACATGCCTGTCTGATGATAATAATAAATGACCAAGTCGGGGTTTAAGGGAAAGATCTAGTAGTAGAAAATATAGAAATGTGTATTCGGAGGAGGATCCGTAGGTTCTTAATGTCTGATTACTGTTACTGATTGCCTGACTGCACACTTCCCTATAGGAAGGTGTACTCAGAAGAGGACCAGTAGGTTCTTACTGTCTGATTACTGTTACTGATTACCGACTGCACACTTCCCTATAGGAAGGTGTACTCGGAGGAGGACCAGTTGGTTCTTACTACCTGATTACTGATACCTAAGTACACGGTCCT
The DNA here is from genome assembly GCA_017893485.1 of Hemerocallis citrina. Lineage (NCBI taxonomy): Eukaryota > Viridiplantae > Streptophyta > Magnoliopsida > Asparagales > Asphodelaceae > Hemerocallis > Hemerocallis citrina. The sequence goes on from CM030362.1 coordinate 233,275,105, forward strand.
ATATGATCCCTACGAAATCTAAACGTAATTTGTTTGAATGTAGAAACCATGTAGTAAAAACCTGGGATGCATGAAGTGCTACCTAGATAGTAATAAACACAAGACTGTAAGAACTGGCATCTGTTAACTGTTATCTGTTTCATGCTACTGGACACTGTTATCTGTTACTATCTGGACATCTTATGGATGATGAAAATCATTCGCTGGGCTAAGTCACGTATCCGTATTCCGTATTCCTTTTTGAGAAGTGGGGCGTGATAAGGTTTTTAGTAGTATGAGAGGCTAGGTTTGGCTAATGTACTTGTTTGACTGATATATTAGACATGTTTGGCTCGATCGGGGATTGGTTCAACACTTCACTGACCACGCATACCTAAATGAATTATAATTTACTTTGGACTGGATGCTAACTGTTTTTTATTTTGTGCAGACTATGGCTCGCAGAGGTTCTAATTCCCGTCCTCAGGAAGATCAGCCTGGGATTGAGGCCGTTACCACTGTGTTGGAGCGGCTAATCAATATGTAGCAAAACCACAGTGATTTGTTGATGGCTGCTTTGGAAGCTGCCTGGGTTCTGCCTCCTGCTGTGCTTATACAGGCAGCTCTCCCGCCTCATCCGTGAACAGTTATGAATTTCATGAGGCTGCATCCCGACAGGTTTTCCGGCATTGAGACGCCTTTGGAGGCTGAATAGTGGTTGATCCAGACTGAGCGGTTGCTTTTGACGGCACGTGTTGCCGATGCTGATAGGGTGGACTTGGTTACCATCCAACTGGTGGATCTAGCCCACATTTGGTGGATGGCCGAGTTGGAGAGGCTTGAATGGCCTATTGCTTGGGCCACATTCACTAGAGGCTTCTTGGAGAAGTTTTTCCCCAGCAGTACTCGGCTTGAAATAGAGCAACAGTTCCTGGCCTAAAATAGGTTGGTCGTTATTCTATTATGGAATATTTGTTACATAATTGTTCATACAATGTTGTAACGTGAAACTTTCTTGAAACAGGTCTCCAGGTTTGTAGATGAGTATGCAGCAGAATTTACCAGACTTAGCCGCTTCACAGCCGTTCTTGTGGCAAACGAAGAGGATAGGGCTCGTAGATTCATATTAGGACTTGAGTAGGATATCAAGAGGCATCTTGTCTCCCTTTGCTTGCGTACCTATACTGAGGCTCTTGAGGTAGCCCGAGCTCAGGAGCAGGCTCGTGGTGGGTTGGCTCCTTCCCAGCGGACAAATCTGTACTCTGCTGTTGCTGGGGCTTCTAGTGGGCCAATTCGGAGGCCTGTCCTAGCCCATCAGGTCAAGGCAGCTCCGTACTCTTCTGTTGGTTCCCTGAGGGGTGGTTTTTGCGACTTTTGCCAGGTGTCTGGGCATGATCGCAAGAACTGTTGGCGCGTCTACCGCCGGTGATTTGGGTGTAGCACGCTGATCATTCAATGCGGGATTGCCCGCAGCAGCAGTGGATGGCTCTTCCAGGCAGGGGTCCGGTTCAGCAGGTGGCCCCAGCTCGTGGTCCTGTTAAGCCACCGCTTCCTCCTCAGCGCCAGATTGTCGGTCAGAGGACCGCTGTTCTAAAGAGAGGTCAGGCTTTCAACCTAACTGCTGCAGAGGCTGAGTCAGCTGAAGGAGTTGTTGCAGGTATTTTTTTTTCTTTGCATTTGTTGTTTTGTTATTTATCTTTTTGCTTCTTTCATTTGTCTTGCTTTATTCTTTCATGTTATCTTCATACATTGTGTTTTCCTCACCCTTGATCATCAACTCTTTTTCTCCTTGTCTTTTTGATTCCATCTTAGGTATTGTCCTTGTTTGCTCTTTCCCTACTCATGTTCTTTTTGATTCCAGGGCAACACATTCCTTTGTCTCTTCTCGGTTCGTGGCTCATCATCAGTTGGATTGCAGCAGCATGTCAGAGGCTTGGAACATTGTGAGGTGGTGGTGTGATCATTTGTTTTCGTGAGTGCATGCATTGTTCCGTGGTTATTGGGGATGCAGATTTCAAGGTCAACCTGATTATAATTGGGAATTCAGGATTCGACGTTATTCTCAGTATGGATTGGTTGGGTAAATCCCACGCCATTATTGACTGTCGTGCTAAGAAATTTGTGTTCCGAATCCCAGGCCGCGCCGAGTTTGAGTTCCATGCCGGGGAGACACCCCTTGGCCGAGCTAAGACTGCAGTGGATCAAGAGGTTTGTGCGATGGAATTGCATTCAGCCTGTGAGGCTGCGCCTCTAGTAGTTCAGGATTTCCTAGATGTTTTTCCAGAGGAGTTGCCTAGCTTACCCCCTGATAGGGATGTGGAATTCGGTATTGATGTTCAGGCTGGTACGACACCGATATTGAAGAGTCCCTACAGGATGGCACATGTCGAGTTAGCAGAGCTTAAGGTGGAGATTCAGGAGTTGCTTGAGTTGGGGTTCATCAGACCCAATGTTTCGCCTTGGGGTGCTCCAGTCCTTTTTGTCAATAAGAAGGAGGGTACTAGTCGACTGTGTGTGGATAATTGGGAACTAAACAGTGTTACTGTGAAGAACCGGTATCCGTTGCCCAAGTTTGATGACTTATTTGATCAGTTGAGTGGGGCTACTGTTTTCTCGAAGTTGGATCTTCGTTCTGGGTATCATCAGGTCAAAGTGAAGGCGACTGATGTACTGTAACCCCTGTTTTTCCAAAAACGTATTTTTGTGTATTTTCTGTATTTAAAATTTTCGCAAATTATTTTTTCTGTTTTCAAATTCTTTTGTCAAAATGTATTTTTGAATCTTCTATTAAAATCTATTTCGATCGATAATTTTATTTGTAAATCTCATTATTGTTATTACTAATACTATTATTATTATTATTATTATTATTATTGTTATTGTTATTGATTTTATTATTCGTATTTGTATTTTTAACTATTAGTATCATTATTAATTTTGACTGTTTATTTAAAAAATCAATTTCCATGTACTAAGTATAATTGTAGTTATTTTAAATAAATTCTGTCGTGTAATGTAAATTACATTATTTTATAAATTATATTTTATTAGTTATTTTAAGATTCTTATTGGATTTTAATTACCCAAAACCCATTACCCATTTATTTAAAACCCTATTGGATCTTTGATTTTTATCCATTACCCTATATCCACCCTAAACCCCTATCCATTTAACTACCCAAACCCGTTAACAATACCCAGACTCAATTGAACCCGTTTACAACTAAACCTAAAACCCCACCTATATATATATCTATCATTACGCCTGTTCATCTTCCAAACTTTCCAGCCGCCCCTACCCCCTCCATCTGCATGTCTCTCTCCCCGACCTTCACCCCATCCACCTCAGTGAACCCACTGCTCCTGACCCCATCTTCCTCCTGCTCATCCATGTTCCTCCGCCGTAACCACAACACCCTCTTCCCCTCTGCCGTAGCACAACCCATCCGTTCCCCTGGCCAGTTGCCACGACTGCAGTGCGCCTGAGTTGAACCGCTACCTGCGCCAGCCTCCCCCTGTCCGTCGGTGCCTCCTGTGCCCACTGCAACAGCCCACCAGGTGCCCCTTGCCTGTGCTCCCTCGGCACAGCAGCAACAGCAAGCGCACTGTGCTATTCCCCATCTTTGTTGTGTTTTCGGCAGCCAAGGAAGCAGCCGTCATTCCCCGTGCTCTCCCTCCTTGCATCACTGCAGTACTCGGCGTTCCCTGTCTTCTCGACGTGAGCAGCCAGCCATCCAGTCCTCATCTCCTCATGTGCCTACCCCCGTTGTCGCACCACTTCAACAGCAGCAGCAACAGCACATTGCTGTGTTGTGCTTCATCGACAGTGTGCACCGACAGCGTCGTCGCTCGTGCCGTCGTTCCCCGCTGGTCTCTTGGTGTGCGTGTGTGTTTTGTTGGGCTTTGGTGTGGTGCTCGTGCTCAAGAGTGCACGCATTCTTTTTCGATTGGAGTAGTTCTCGTTAATTGTTCGTGTGTTCGTTGGAGATCTTGTGTTCGTCGTGGTTCATGGGTTCTGTTCCATTCGTCATGGTTCGTGCTGGGAATCCGTTCCCATTATTCTTGTTCTTGCTTTGTTTCCGTTGTCGTCTTCCACGCAAGTAACTTGTACTCTAACTCCTTTGTATGATACAGGTCAAAAATACAACTTATAGTGTAGTTGGGTTCTACAGATAACTCGTGTGTGTGTGTGTGTGTGTTATGTTTGATGGGTTTTGTCTCTATTGTGCTATTTGACCATAGTTGCCTCACGACACAAATTTGACATGAACAAGTTAGGTCTTGCCCATCTTGATGTGATTATATTGTGAAACAATTATGAGAACTTGTGTGTTTGTGAGATCCATGTGATATACTGGTTGTGAATATGTTATATACCCTATTTCATGTTGTTTGGACACTTAGTAGACTCTAATTCATGTTTAGTTATGTTCCGATCATGTTTCGTTGGATCGATGTTGATTTTGGTTTTTGAGAAAATTCTGTGTTTCGTCGATGATCTGTCTTGATCAGTAATTTAGACCATATTAAGGTCACAATCATAATTTCAGTATAAAACATGAATTTTAGAGAAATTCGTTTTCTTTCCAACCCCCCTAACCTTGCTTGATTTTGTTTTCGTATGTGTGAGATATGACTGTTTAACTACAGAGGTGTAGATAAATTCCAAATTTCGTTTCTTGATGAGTTTGATGACTAAATTATTTTGATACTTGTGCTCTACATATTATTTTGATCTGAAACTTTGGTCAATACTTCTATATCTATCGGGGTTACCCAGAATTTAGGTGGATTTTATTGATGAGTTTTATACATCGTTTCATGCTTGTTTATGAAAGCTACACTTGGTGTATTTTGCTCGCTGTTTTGTAAAGAATCGTATTTTCACCCTATTTCCTTCTACTGTATGGAAAATATTTATGAAATATGAATGTTAGGTTATTTTGTCTATTTTCACCTCCCTTTGGCGGATTTGGATTTCGTTTCACGGTTTGCGAGATATTTCAGTTTTCACACAGCTGTATTGGGAATTCCAGATTTGCCAAACTATCGTTTGTTGATGTTTCTAATTTTTTGTTGACTGAACTAATTTTACTGAAATATTTTGAAACTTCATATTTTGATACTAGAAATAAAGAGGGTTACTCCATATTTTTCCTGAATTTATTTGAGGAGTTTTAATGTTGTTTTTCTAATTGAGAAGTCGATTTACTGATTTCTGGCTGAACGTGTTTTCTGGATTCAAATCAGTTTGAGTTTTAATTTTGTGAATTACTATATGACTTATATATAATCGATGGATTTTTGTGAAAGTCTATTTTCCAGATTCTTTGATGGAGTTAGATTTGGATTTCTGTTGTAATGGAAATCACTATTTTAGTACTATACTGTCTTGCTATCCTGAATATGAACATACACTGTTTTGCTCGTTTATGTGACTGTATATCATCTATGCATGTTTGATTGTTTCCCTGAACCTAATACTGATTATACCATGTTAGTTTGACACTATTTCGTACACATTCATGCCTGTTTGATGACCATAATAAAAGTAACCAAGCCGGGGTTTCTTAAGGGAAGATCTAGTAGTGGAAAATATGGAAACGTGTACTTGGAAAGGAACTAGTGTTCCATACTGCTACTGTTACTGTTACTTTTCTGCTACTATTACTGTTACTTTTCTGCTACTGTTACTGTTACTTTTACTGCTACTGCTACTGTTACTGATACCTGAGTACACTGCCACATTATGGTCCACTATGAAGTCTAAAAACGAAACTGTTTATTGTAGCAACCATATGTTATGTTTTTGGGGCGCATGAAATGCTACCTAACTAGTAATACACACAAGACTGTAAGAATATAAGACTGATACTGTTAGACTGATACTCTTAGCCTGATACTATTATACTGATACTATTAGCCTAATACTGTTGAACTGATACTATTATACTGTTACACTAATATACTGAGCTTACTGTTACAGGACAATGTTAGTTGCCATATGACACTACACTGGACACATTCATTTTTACTGTTAGTATACCATGCTAGTTGACTTTGTTTTACTAATTCATGCTAGTTATCACTGTTGATGTATTATTCCATACTATTTGTTAGTTTTCGCATTTGCTTGTATCCTACATTATAAGTGGCTCGTAACTTGTAATTGACGGGTACTTGTTTTCTCTTTCCTTCTCCTGCAATTTGTCAAATTGCATATTTTGGCGATCAGCTGCCCGATGGAGTATGTGATCTAAAGTTCTAGTTTACGGGAGCTTTTGCTATCTTTATTTATTTCCTGTTACTCATTTTGAACAATGTATCTTGTACTTGGATTCATTTGTATTTGGGCAATGTGACCCAGGATTTTTGACTTGTTCAGATCTGATTTATATGAAATTAATACATTTTGTTTCAAGTAAATCCTGTTGGTATATTGATTCAATTATGCATGTGTGGTTGATTCTTTTGATTCCGACTCTGATTATTTTGTGAGATATTGTAAATATTCCTAAACAGCTTATGGATGATAAAACTCATTCGCTGGGCCAATGTTACATGCTCGTATTTCTGTATTTTTGGAAAGTGGGGCGTGACATGTACAGAAGACTGCATTCAGGTCCAGATATGGGCACTATGAGCATCTTGTGATGCCATTCGGGGTCACTAATGTGCCTGCTGTATTCATGAGTCTAATGAACATGATCTTTTCTCAGTTCTTGGATAGATTTGTGGTGGTCTTCATTGATGACATTTTGGTGTATTCTCAGAATCGAGAGGATCATGCTGAGCATCTTAGAGTAGTTCTGCAGACTTTGAGAGAAAATCAGCTATATGGGAAACTCGGAAAGTGTGAGTTTTGGCTCGACAGAGTTTCTTTCTTGGGGCACATTATCTCTGGCAATGGTATTTCTGTGGAACCGGCCAAGGTTGAGGCTGTGAAGGATTGGCCTGTCCTAAGTCAGTTTCTAAAGTGCAGAGTTTTCTTGGTCTAGTTGGCTATTATCGGAAATTCGTCAAAGATTTTTCGAAGATAGCAGGACCATTGACTAAGCTGACTGGGAAGGATCAGAAGTTCTGCTGGTCTGAAGGTTGCAGTGAGGCTTTTGCTGAGTTGAAGAGCAGGTTGACGTTAGCGCCTGTGTTGACTATTTCAGATGGTTCAGGCATATTTGTAGTTCACTGTGATGCTTTGGGTAAGGGTCTTAGGGCAGTTCTGATGTAGAAGGGCCGAGTCGTTGCATATGCATCGAGGCAGTTGAGGCCGCATGAGAAGAACTATCCGACTCATGACTTGGATTTAGTGGCAGTGATCTTTGCTTTGAAGCTGTGGAGACATTATTTACTTGGGGATCGAGCAAAGATCTTTACAGACCACAAAAGTCTCAAGTACGTCTTCACCCAGAAGGAGTTGAACATGAGGCAAAGGCGTTGGTTGGAACTTATGGCCGATTAGGACATCAGTTTGCAATACCATCCTGGTAGAGTGAACTTGGTGCCAGATGCTTTGAGCAGGAGACCGGTAGCTATGTTCCTGACTCAGCAAAATGATTTGAGTGAGCAGATGCAGATGTTGGAGTTGGAAGTGTTGTTGCCGAGTTCTAATCGGAGTTGTTTGGTGCTACAGCTTCAGTCGTCTCTTGTTGATCAGATCAAAGAGGTGTAGGCTGGTGATGCACAGTTGTAGGGTTTTCTAGATGAGGATGAGTCTAGTTCCAAAACGGATATGGTTATTCATGCTGATGGATCGCTTCGTTTTGGATCCAGGTTGTGTGTCCCGAAGGGTGAAGTTCGTCAGAGGTTGCTTGAGGAAGCCCACCAATCATCGTATTCTATCCATCCTAGAGGTACTAAGATGTATCGAGATTTGAAGCTTCATTTCTCATGGCACGGTATGAAGAGGACTGTGGCTCGGTTTGTTTCTCAGTGTTTGAACTGCCAGTAGGTTAAGGCAGAGCATCAGAGAACTGTCGGACTTCTTCAACCGCTTCCCATTCCGGAGTGGAAGTGGGAACATATCACTATGGATTTTGTGACTACTTTGCCGAGGAGTCCTAAGCGTCACAATGCTATTTGGGTGATTGTTGACCGACTAACGAAGAGTGCTCACTTAATTCCCTTCCGTGTCGGATAGTCTATTAATAGCCTAGCTGAGAAGTACATGCAAGAGATTGTCAGACTTCATGGGGTCCCAGTCAGTATTGTATCCGACAGGGATACGAGATTCAGATCTCAGTTTTGGGATTGTCTTCAGAGTAAATTAAAGTAAATTAAAGTACAGTACAACTTTTCATCCCTAGACCGATGGACAGTTTGAGAGAACCATCCAGATTCTTGAGGACATGTTGAGGTCCTGTAAGTTGCAGTTCGGTGGATCTTGGGAGGACCATTTGCATCTCGTAGAGTTCTCATACAATAACAGCTTTCAGGTCAGTCTGAAAGCTGCATCGTTCGAGGCACTTTATGGGTGGAAGTGCAGATTGCCAGTGTGCTGGGATGACATTGGTGAAAGGAAGTTGTTGGTTCCGGAGTTGATCACCAGGATAGTTGATGTGGTGGTTCAAATCAGGAAGCATTCGCAGGCAGCTCAGGATAGGCAGAGGCGATGGACTGATGTCCATCGGAGAGCTTTGGAGTTTGAGGTTGGTGACCATGTTTTCCTGAAGGTATTGCCTTTGCAGGGTGTCATTCAGTTTGGTGGTGGGGGAAAGCTCAGCCCTATGTTTATTGGACCGTTTGATATTGTGGAGCGAGTAGGCAAGGTGGCCTATCCGCAACCCTCCTCAGTGCCGCTCACCGCAGTGCTGTCCCGATATCCCCATGCGACCTCCCTTTGCTGCCTAATCGCGACAGCCCCCTCAGTCGCGCCGCCCCGTGCTCCTGCCATCTTCGACAGCAAGCAGCAGACATCATTGCACTGTGCTGCCTTTCCTCGCCGCTCGCCGTTCGTTCTCTCGACGCAGTGCACCACTGCCATTGCTTGGCTTGGTGTGCGTGTATTGATATCATGGGATCTCAAGTTTTGGTTCGTTGGGTTCGTTAGGTCATGTGTTCGTGGGGTTCGTCGTTCGTCGTTCGTAGTTGTTCGTTGTGTTCGAGGTGGTGTTCAAGGGTTGATCGTTCGTTGAGTTCGTTGCCCGGGAATCCGTTCACGTTATTCATGCTTTTTGCTCCATCGGTTTCATCGTCTATGAGGCAAGTAACTTGTATTCTTTTCTTTGTGTAATACAAGTACTAAATACCGCCTGTGGTGAGTTGGGTTCTAGAGACAATTCGTGTGTGAAACCTCTGTTATATATTGCCTCTATTGTGTTGATTCGACCATAGTTGCCTCACGACATACATGACATAAAACAACTAGGGATGACCACTTTTCGAATGTATATATGCATGCTATTTTGTGATATCGTGTGCTTGATGTGTTATCCGTGCTACACTTGTCGTGGACTTGCAAAATACTCTATACCATGTTGTTTGGACATATAGTACACAATATTTCATGTTTGTCTTGATTTGGATGAGTTTTACGTGAACTAGATGATCTTATGTTCGAAGAAAATTCTGTATTTTTCTGTTACCTTGCTTTTTATCGGTATTTTAGACCCTATTAAGGTCAGTATATGAAAATATTTTGTGAACATGAACTGTAGAGAATTCTGTCTATTTTCAAACCCTTCTGACAGATCTCAGTTTTGTTTTATAAGTTGTGAGTTATGTCTATTTTACTACATAAGTGTAGAGTGATTTCGAGATTTTGTTTTCTATGAATTCTGAAGAGTAATCCATTCTTTTCACGATGTTAAAAGTATTATTTTAATCCAATATTTTACACAATACAACTAGACTTGTTTGGGATTAACCCTGAATTTTTTTGGATTTATTTGATGAGTTGTACAAACTGTTCTATATTTCCAAACAATTACTATACATGTAGAATTTTCATACTGTTCAGTAAAGAACCTGATTTTCGACCTAATTCTACATGTTGTTTGTAAAATATTTGTCAATATGAAAGTTAGCCTACTGTATCTATTTTATCCCCATTTTGACGGATTTCGACTTTGATTTATGGTTTGTGAGATATTGCTGTTTTTGTACTGCAGTGTTTATAATTCCAGATTTAAAAAACTATTGCATCTTGATGTTTTCTGATTTTTGTTGACTAAACTGTTTATATTGAAAAATTATGAAACTACATTCTGATGCTGCACGTATAAGGGAATACCCCAGATTTTTCGTGGATTTAATCGATATGTTTTTATGATGTTTTCCTGACTTTGAATACAAACTTCTGATTTATGGCTGAACACAGTTTTTTGCATTCGAAGCTGTTTTGAGTTATGTTTTTGTGAAATACCATCTGACTTATATACACTTGTTGGATGCGGCGGGAAGTCTATTTTCCAAATTTTCTGACGGATCCAGATTTGCATTTTTGTAGCAACGGGAATCCCCATTTTAGTGCAGTACTGTATTGTTGTCCTGAACTGGAATTTTCGTTGTACTGTTCTTTTATGAGTTGTCCATCATCTGTATATGCCTGCCTTTCACCCTGAACCTGTCATTTGTTTATACCATGCTATTCTTACTCTGTTTTATACGCATACATGCCGGTCTGATGATAATAATAAATGACCAAGCCGGGGTTTAAGGAAAAGATCTAATAGTGAAAAATATAAAAATGTGTACTCGGAGGAGGACCCATAGGTTCTTACTGTCTGCTTACTGTTACTGATTACCTAACTGCACACTTCCCTATAGGAAGGTGTACTCGGAGGAGGACCAGTAGGTTCTTACTGTCTGAATACTGTTACTGATTACCTGACTACACACTTCCCTATAGGAAGGTGTACTCGGAGGAGGACCAGTAGGTTCTTACTGTCTGATTACTATCTGATTACATATACCTGAGTACATGTCCCTATATGATCCCCTACGAAATCTAAACGTAATTTGTTTGAATGTAGCAACCATGTAGTAAAAACTTGGGATGCATGAAGTGCTACCTAGATAGTAATAAACACAAGACTGTAAGAACTGACATCTGTCAACTGTTATCTGAAAACTGTTATCTATTACTGTCTGAACAGCTTATCAATGATGAAAATCATTCGCTAGGCTTAGTCACGTATCCGTATTTCATATTCCTTCTTGGGTAGCGGGGCGTGACAGTATTTCAAAACAAAACAAACACACCAGATCTAGCCGGCATTGTTGTAAAACTCAAACAAAACGAAATTGTACTTTTTGCCCTTTAAGTGGCAATTTTACAAAAAGACCCTTCTTTATCAAAACTTGCAAAATGAACCAAATTTATTAAAATAAAAAGTAAACTCATTACCTCTGAGTTGGCTAGGCATCATGCTCAGCCCAAAAATTCGAAAATCTGGAGTTTTCACTCCAAGTGGTAATTTTGCACAAAAGTCCATCTTTTTGTATTATTTGCAAATAGGTCAAATAATTATAGGAAAATCCAGAAAATTCACAAATAATATCTAATAATAAATAATGGGTTTTCCCTAAAATACTTTCTGATTTTGAACTTCCCATGAAAATATTTCCACGGGTTTTGCACGTGTAAAAAAATAAATTTCAGAAAAATAATTATTAAATCAACAAAAATCATTTTAATTCAATTATTAATCTTTAAAAAATTACTTAAAAAATCTAGGGTATTACAAATGTGGTATACTGGGTCAGTCTTCCCGTTGTAAGAGTCGAAGGATGGGATCTTGAAGTTGGTCGGAACGGTAGCCTAGATGATTTTCCTGAAGAAGGGGGACCTAGAGGGACGGTATGTTCCTTCATGTTTTCCTTCTTTTTATTTCAGCACAAGGCGATCTTCCATCTTTTAGAGGCGTTGAAGGACAACATTGTCTTGCTTTTCTGATCTAGTGGACCCATGGAACTCTTCACATTGAGGAAGAGTGGCACGGTGATGGCTAGTTTGTCGAGTCCTGCTTAGAACGGTGTTGATGGCTTTAAGGATTTCACCATTGAATTCTTGAAACTCTGCCCGGGGTACATGTACCTCTTCCCCTCTTTCTATCCTGGGAGCCGGTCGACTTATTGGCGTAGGGTTCCTTCCTCCCGATGAGGAGTTCTTCAGTGTCCCCTTGGACAATGATGGCTTCTTCGCCTCTAGGAAAGGGGATTCTTCTTTGCTCTCTGAGAGAGAGGGTTATTATGCATCCCCAACTCCGGGGAGAGGGGCCCCTTGTGTCATCTTGGTGTGATGTGTAACCCCCATTCCTGTAAATACATATTTTCTGAATATTTTCTGTATTATGATTTTTATAAATATATTTTGTGCTAAATTTTTTTCGGATCTTTTATTAAAGTGTTTTCTAATCGAAAATTTTATTCATTTTGAATAATGGTGTATTTTGATCTTATTTTCTATATCTTATTGATCGACTATTTATATTTGAGTCTAAAATTTAATATATTATTAATAAAAGGATTATTTTAAGGAAATTGTTAAACACGAATATTATTTTGTTGTATGATATTATTATTTTTATAATTATAATAATTAATTATTATTTCTTGATTAACCTATTTAAAATTCATTTATTGAATTATTTTATTATTTTATTTGTTCTGATTTTCCTGCCGAATTTCGATCTATTTTCAAGCCCAATTGATATTCTTTTGCATTTTTGTTATTCATCTTTTTAATTGGATTTAAATTTTCGTTCATGAACTATTTTGTCTTTTTTTTGGGCCATCTATCTTGTGAATTTTATTTTATTGGATTGTGATTATTTTATTTGAACCTTATTGTCTTCAAACCCATCTCTTATTGAACCCTAAAATCTAATTGCAGTTTGTTCTTGACCCAAAACCACTATTATTGGATCCTAAAGCACTAACCCAATATCCCAATTATACCCTATAAATACAACTCTATTGCAAACCCTAAAAATTGTACACAATTGAAATCCTAGAGCCATCTATTCTCTCTCCTATATTCTATCCTCTTTGTTTCTCTTTCCCCATGTGGTTTTCATGCCCAAATCCTGACCACCATTATTGTTCTTCTTCCCCCGGTGAACTCTAGCGACCCTCATCGCCGCCCTCACCACAAATCCACCCTACTTTCGTCGATGCCCATACAGCAGACTCCCCGATCCCTTTGCCCAGTTTGCAATCGACAGCAGCAACCCAACTGCGCTGCTATCCCTGTTTCGAGCGATAAGTAGACTAAAGCACAGCACCGGCTTGTGCTCTGCCACCGTCGACGCCTACGCCGTCTTCACCACTGCCTCGTCGAAACCTATAAGCTACCAACCTCCAGCTTCGTCTCCCCCTGTTTTCGTTGAGAACCCATCATCAACCTCTTTATTGCCTCGTCCTCGTGCTCAGCCACGAAACCATCCACCATCGACTGCGCGACTGCACCCCCGTTCGCCTACCCCCAGTCCCCTGCTGCCCCTGTGCGCAGCAAGGTGACCAGCCTGTTGTCTACCGCTGCTCTTGCATTGGCTGTTGCTGTGGGTGTGGCTGTCTCTAGTGTTAGCGTGATGTTTGTTAATGATAAATTGATGTATGCGTGTATTCTAATTTTATTTATCTTGTTATTGCACCCAGTATGTTGATTATGAAGTTTATCGACTTGTAGAATTGATACCCATCATATTTAATTAAATTATTTCATAAAAATACCCAAACCCTGTATGTTGCTTGCTGGCTGTATATTGTTTGTTATTTTCGACTCAGTAAATGATCTCAAAATAAATAACTTTCTGAAGAAGAATTGTAGCCTTATCTTTCTAGTTTCCAGAACATCTTGAATTTATGAATTCCGAGTTGTGTAGCAAAAGTTATGCCAATTTTACTAGAGCTGTATTTTTATTTTCAGATTTTCAGATTCCTGTATCTTTCATGTTTAAACTGTTAAAAAGGCTGATCAAATAATAAAGTTTTGCTCTGATAATTTCCAGATTGTTAGTAATCATGTCTAGGAGTCTAATAAATATTTTTAATGAATTTATTATGGAGTTTTTGCTAATTCTAAAAATAAAATAACATGATGTCGAATTTCTGCCTGAACATAAAATAACATGATGTCAAATTTATTATGGAGTTTATATATAATTCTTGTGAGTAGGTGTAGAAGTTAGTAGCTTGATTGACATGCATGAGTGATGGTTGAGTTTCACAAATTGAGTTGATGATTCACTACAATTTATTGTTTAGATGCCATGAAGAACTTGTATGTGATGTATAAGCTTAGGATTTTCTAACTCACAAATGGCTTAGAGTCTTGAACCGAAACTTTTAGGGTATGTTCCACTGTGAGCGTACAACATGCTTGATTTTTTTCATAATATTTGGGATTCATTTAGTATCCCAAACAATTATTTCAATTTCGAGCAGTGGGTAGTGGAGAACTGCTATGTTTTGAAAACTTGGGTGCTCTTCCAAAAATCATATCTCGGGATTGGTTGAGTATTTTAAGCCCAAATTTTTACTAGGTGTTCTTGAATGTTCTAGCAACTGTAGTTTCAAGTTTCACATTTTTCTGAGTTCGTTTGATACTTAAAAAAATTATAATATTACAACTAGTCCAGAATCGGACGCTAAATCTGCCATGTTTTAGGATTGAAGTTCATTAATTCATAACTAACTTTGGGTGCATTATCATGTAATGAAATTTTTACTAGTTTTTAGTATGAGTCTACACCATGATTATAAAATTTTAGAATTTTTAGATAAAATTTGATGGCGTTTTAAAAATAATTTGTATATTGAGGTAGACACTCTGTCTGAAAACAGAAGGGAATTTAATGCTAAGTTTGAAAAGCCATAAATCTTTGTGTATTATGAATTTGAATGTAATTTTTGAGTATGTTAGACTTTTACATGTGTAGTTAATGAATCTAAAATTTCATAAGTATTAGACTAATGGTTAAATTTATATTTACTTTTGAGTACTGTATGTTCAGTTCAGTTCAGCTTTTGAGTAGTCAGTGAAGTTCTAGAATTCTGGAAATTTACAAGTAGAATCTGAAGGAATGATCAATTAGAGTTTTGAGGTAGAGAGTCGTATCTTTCCAAAACATCTTGAATCATGAAATTTCAGTTCGCATAGAAGAAGTTATAATTTTTCTAAGTTGGTGCAGAACCAGTCTTTAAAGGACTTGGATTTTGTAGAAGAATTCATTTCCCTGTGTATACACTGATAGAAATTGGAGTTGTAGAGCACTTTAATGGGTGAATCTGAGAATGTGATTAAAAATGAAGTTGTAGTAGACACTTCTAGCTTTCCATAGAATCTAATATCAAGTAAATCCGATAAGTGAGCAAGTTTTTATATAAATACCAAGATACAGCACTTTACATTGAAGAGTGTACTACTGAGAACATATAGGGTTTTTATAGCATCTAGATGGCTGAATCTGAAGAAATGGTTAACTAGAGACTTGTAGTATAGAGTCTTAACTTTCTAGAATGGGTAAGATCATAAAATTTCAAGTTGTATTTTGAAAGGTATGAATGTTACAAGTTTTAGCAACCTGTTGTCTCTGTTCGATTTCAAGCATGTGTTTGAAATAGAGAAACTTGAGTTCTATAAGAAATTTGAGAAAGTTGTCAACTAGGAAATTGTAGTAGTGGTTCCCACCTTTTTAGAAAGTCTAATTTTGTTGGATTCTGATAGTTGTAGCATAAATAATAGAATTTTCTACATGCTACAGATAAGATTCTCGGGCTTAGTACTCATGGTGGACACATGCGTAAGTTGGGAGAATAGCTATACGGTAGATTTGTTGTATGTGGGCTCGTAGCTAGTATAACTTGGAGCTAGTATAGGTTGTGATACCCTAGGACTTCCAACCCAATCGGCAAGTATTGTGATTGATTTATTTTCACCTCGAGAAATAATGATCTTCATGTGCGTCGTCGGATCGTTTACCGAAGGAAGGATGACCGCGGACAGGGATACTAGATGAGACCTGAGACGGAGGTGGTGGCGACCGATGGAGATCAGATCGCCGGTGTTTTTGGTTGATAGGCTAGGTTATCTACCTCGTCTAGAATGCGTTGATGCCTAGGTCTGTCAATGAATGGATATTAGTAAATTGTGTGTGCTTCACCTCTATTGCTGGGTATGAAGACTCCCATGGGCACCGTTGTACTGCTCGCTGAGGGTCACGAGCCAGAGACATTAGATCGAAGACCTACAGAGGTGCTGGCAATCGATGAATATCGGTTCGCCGTGATTAGTTATTTTTGACAGAACCATTTGGGCTTAATCATTGGATAGACACTGTGCATGATTTAACAAACTCGCATGTTTTAGAAACCAATATTATTTCAGATTGTATTTCGTTACTTTTCGCTTGAAGACTGAGTTGATCTTAGGGGTGATTACCTATCATTCAACTTGTTCTAAGGGCCAGCACTAGGCGGTGATAACCGGGGTTGTCTCTTCTTGTCAAAGGGATACGGACTGTGTCTTTTCAATGGTTAAGAACACGGGAGCCGTATCTCGCTCTGTTAATTCCTAAGGTATCTTATAAGAACGGGATATTCCCTTGTTCTATGTTGGTGGACAAGAACGGAACATAGGGGTTGCGGTCTCTTGGATCTTCGGTGTAATGGGTATGTTACGGCGTATCTGTAAGTTCGTCACGGCTTTTGAGAGAGGTCCGGTGCGACAGTTATTAGTGACAAACGGGAATACCCCGAAATCTTATAAACTCCTCAATCATGTGTACTTATCGGGAACAGGAAGTGTACAACAGTAGATTGCATTGCATGGCGAGGGTTCGAAACCCTAAAACTGGAGAAGACGGATATATCCTGGAACGTATGTAGTATGGGATGCATGTGTATCCAGAGTCTTGCTGACATTAGATTAAGTGCATCCGTTTCTCTATCGTATTATGCATTGGACTCCAGGTCATGGCATGTACGGACACTAGAAAATTAGGATGCAGATTTTCCTTTTCCAGTCAAGATGGTTTATGGGTTTGCAAGTTGGAGATCGCTGCTATTATCAGCATTGAGTCAGTATATGTACTGACGTGCCCACTCAATTAGGTGCTGGAAACCGGATCGGGAATGCGAGCATCCAAGTGAAGAAGTAGTGTACTTACCTACAATTCGAGCAGGTGCAGAATTATCAGAGTCACGCAGCGGAAGACTCAAGCCGAGGGACAAGTCCCAGGAAAGCAAATTGACCACCCAGCGGAGTTTCGGCTGTGATCAGTTGATTACCATTATGGAAGACAGTTGATAGCTTTACAAGTAGTCTGTAAATATTTTGTAATAAGTTGTAATGAGTTAATGTAATTTGTATTCTTTGTTCAAGAACAAGATAATGGTTGTAATTGATGATGTAATGATTTTATTTGGCAATAAAAAGTTTTTAAATTTCCGTGTTATTACTGTGTTGAGATGTATTTGAAGGCAAAGATTCTGGTTGTATCACGGATGTCCAGTAACGGGGATCCGGGGCGTTACAGCCATCACCTAAACCCCCCCGATCTCCTTCTCCCCTTTCTCATCTGATCCCGAACCCACCTCAGACCGACCCCATCGCCTTCCGTTTGCCCCTCCGTCGAGCCCCCACCTGCTCGTCGAACTGCCTCCACCCAGTCACCACCGTCCATCGCAGCCGAACACATCGAAGCTGCTGCCCTTCACTGCCATGCTATCTCTCTCACCCTGTGCATCTACTGCCAACTGCGACCACGTTCATTGCAGTGCACCCCCACCGAAGCCAGTGACCACCCTTCGCCCTGTGTAGTCGCTGCTATTGCCGAACCTCTTGATGTCGTCGCTCTGTTGCTATTGTCGTGCTTTGCTGTTGCTATGTTGTTGCGTGTCTCTTTTACACGTAGAGTCACGTGTCACCCGGGATCCTAAACCCGTTATTCTCGCATATTTGGATCTAACATCGTCTATAAAGGCAAATCACCGTTTTTTTCTTGAATCATTCATTTGTGTCTGTATTGAAGATTATTTATTAAATTCTCGCAAGTAGATCTCATTGCCTTCATTATATATTATTATTTGCCTTGGTTTTCGTTGGGAATATAAATGTCACGCCCCGCTTCCCAAAATAATATGGAATATGAGTACGTGACAAAGCTCAGCGAATGATTTCTATCATTCATACGCTATATGATTGACTCAACATCATAACAGGAAATATAATGAAATATACTCAACCACACATGAATGAATAAATTATTAATCAACAGAAATTATTTGAAACAAATATAAACTTCCCAAATAAATAAAAGATCTGGATCAAAAGTAAAACTTCGGGACAATAAGCTCATTAAAGGTTTCAAGTAGCAACAAGAATAAATAAACTCAAAACACAAATAACTAAAGCAAGAGTTCCCAGGAGAAGCCTAAAATGTTTGCTCACCAACTCCAGCAGACAATTGATCTTTAAAACCTGTATTTATATCATGTGGAAGAAAAAATAGAGAAACAATGAGAGATGCCCGTTAGTGCAAGTTACGGGCCCCAAGTAGTACAAGCAAGGGGTATGAAAACAAGTGTAAGAAAATATGAAACAAGATTTGGAATCAAGAGTATACAACGTGGTATGACAAGGATGCAACAAATAGTGAAGTTCAAGAGACTAGCTGGCAAGTGAAACAAATCAAGTAACAGAATCGGATAACAAATACAAGTAGCAGGAACAGGTAACAAGTGAGAATGTAAGTATCAAGTAACAAGTATCAAGTAACAAGTATCATGTAGCATGTGAGGTAGGTGACAAGTGTGTACAAGTAACAAGTTATTCTTAAGTCTATTGTTTAATTCTATCTAGGTAGCACTTCATGCGTTCCATTTATTTACAACATGGTTGCTACTTACAAATAAGTTATGTTTAGACCTAGTGGTGGATTTTAAAGGGCAGTGTACTCAGGTCTTGTAGGAAATACGAGCATGTGGTCAAACCATGGGCAATAGAGGTGACCCCTGTAGGCACTAGAGGTGGCCCCCGTCAACACCTGACGTGGCACTTAGTTCTACGTGCTACTTAGTTCCATATGATTGCAAACACCTATCATGTAATTATATAGGGGGCACTAGAGGTAACCCTCGCAATCACTAGAGGTGGCCCTCGTCAACCACCAACGTGGCACTTAGTTCCATTTAACTTAAAATCATCGGAAACACGGGCACCCTTCCGAGTACAGTTACCTATATTATCCACTACTATGGTCTTTCCCTTAACCCCGGCTTGTTATTTATTATTATTATCAACAGGCATGAAAGTGTGCAAAACAAAGCAAGTAAACATGATCAAGAACAGGGAATAAGTTTAGGCTAGGTAGAAAGCATATTCGAGTATCAAACAAATTATAATTATAAAAAACAACGAGAATTTCAATTCTGGACAGCATGATGTTATTGCACCAAAACTGAGATTCCCGCCACCACAGGAATAAAAATCTGGATCCGTCATAAAATCTAGAAATTATACTCTCTGCTGAATCCAGCGCATATAAAAAAGATACATAAAATGTCACACCCCGCTTCCCAAAAGGAATACGGAATACGAGTACGTGACAAAGCCCAGCAAATGATTTTTATCATTCATAAGCTGTAGGATCAACTCAACATCATAACAGAAAATATAACAGAATATTCTCAACCACGCATACATGAATACATTATTAATCAACAGGAATTATTCGAAACAAATGTAAATTTCCCAAATAAATTCAAGATCTGGATCAAAGGTAAAAACATCGAGACTACAAGCCCGTTACAAGTTTTAAGTAGCAACAAGAATTAAATAAACTCAAAACATGTAAAACTAAAGCATGATTTCCCAGGCGTAACATAAGATGCCTGCTCACTTCTGCAGATAGCTGATCTCCAAAACCTGTATATATCATGAGGAAGAAAAATAGAGAAACAAGAAACAGATGCCCGTTAGTGCAAGTTATGGGCCGCAAGTAGTACAAACAAGGGGTATGAAAATAAGTGCAAGAAAATATGAAACAAGATTTGGAATCAATAGTATACAACGTGATATGACAGGGATTTAACAAGTAGTAAAGTTCAAGAGACTAGCTAGCAAGTGAAACAAATCAAGTAACAGGATCGGGTAACAAATAGAAGTAGCAGAAACAGGTAACAAGTGTGCATGTAATTTGTATCAAGTATCAAATAACAAGTATCAAGCAAGGTGGGTGTCAAGTGTGTACAAGTAACAAGTTATTCTTAAGTGTATTGATTAATTCTATCTAGGTAGCACTTCATGTGTCCCAAATTTTTACCACAAGCTTCCTACATACAAATAAGTTACATTTATGCCTTGTGGTGGATTTTATAGGTAGGTGTACTCAGGTATCAAGTATCCAGCAAGCTGGTTCATGAATGTAATAATAATTTAACAAGTTCACGAACCAAGTAGCTAGGTCGTGAATGCACTAACACTATGACAAGTTCATGAACCAAGCAACGGGTTCATGAATGCACCAAAGATACAACAAGTTCATGAATCGAGCATGTCGTGCCCCGCTTCCCAAAAAGGAATACGGAATACGAATACGAGACAAAAGCCTAGCGAATGATTTTCATCATCCATAAGTTATTCAAGAATCTTTACAACATTCACAAGAATCATCAGAGTTAGAAGCAAAAGTATCAACCAACATGCACATATGAACAAAATACCAACAAGAATACTCGAAACCAAATATATAAATCTCAAACAGTCATGATCTGAATAAGACAAATACCCTGGGTCACACCGCCCAAATACAAGAATAGTCCAAGTAATCAAATAAAATATTGTTCAGGCAACTATAAGAAATAATAATAATAAGATCCAGCACTAGTACTTCATGTTACCAATACCATCTGGAACATGTTCTCCAAAATCTGCAATTTAACAATTGCAGGGAAGAGAAAAGGAGAAAACAAGTACCCGTCAATTGCAAGTTACGGGACGCTTGTAATGCAGGATATAAGTACATGGGGAAAACTAAGTAATAGCATGGGATAAGCATGATGTCAAAATAAACAACTAACATTGGCAAAGTAACCAAGTGTAAATGGCATGAATCAAGTGTCAAGTAATCAAGTTTCATGTAAACATGCATCAAGTGTTAAGTATCCTGTAATCATGTATCAAGTGTCATGTATCAAGTCTCATGTAAACAAGTCGCATGTATCATGTAGTCAAGTGTCAAGCAAGCATGTATCATGTTCAAGTATCATGTTCAATTATCATGTATCAAGTCTTGTAGTTATTACTATCTAGGTATCACTTCATGCAGCCCACCTTACATGGTTGCTACAACAAACAGTTTTGCTTTAGATTTCATAGTGGACTATAAAGGGTAGTGTACTCAAGGACAAGTCAAGTAATCGAGCTCCAAGCTCCAAGTATCATATATCATGTATCATGTAATCACGCGTCAAGTTGTGCAAGTGGCAAGTATCGTGTCTGGCGTGCAAGTGCCTAGTAATCACGTGTTAAACATCATGTCTCAAGTAATCATTTAGGATCAGTGGATCCCCTTCGAGTATACGTTTCTGAATTATCCACTATTAGATCTTTCTCTTAAACCGTGGCTTGGTTATTTATTATTAATGTCAAACAAGCATGTAGGTGTGCAAAACACATCAAGTATATCATGGCATGGTCATGTAACAAGTTCAAGTTACAAGATAAACATGTATAAGTGCAAGATATCTCATAAAAGAATAAAATAAACAAATCTCAAGTTTAGGACAGCAAGACCATGCTGTAGTGAAACAGTAATTCCCAGTGTTACAAACATGCAAATCTGAATCCGTCGAAACGTTTAGAAAGTATACTTCCAACCGAATATAGTGAGTATAAATAAGTCAAATATTAATTCACAAAATCATAACTCAAAACTGATTTGAATCCAGAAAACGCGTTCAGGCAGAAATTAGTAAAACCAATTCTCTGTTAGGAAAACAGCATCAAAACTCAATAAATAAATCCATGAAAAATTTGGGGTATTCCTCTATATGTCCAGTATATAAATATAAAGTTTCATAAATTTTCATTAAAATTAGATCAGTCATTAAAAATCAGAAAACATCAAGAAACGATAGTTTGGCAAATCTGGAATTCTTAACACTGCTGTACGAAAACTATAATATCTCGCAACCAGTGAAACGAAATCCAAATCCGCCAAAGGGAGATGAAAATAGACCGAATATATTAACTTTCATATTTCAGAAATATTTTTCATACAGTAAAAGGAATCAGTGTGAAAATACGATTGTTTACAAAACAGCAAGCAAAATACAGTAAGTATAGTTTTTATAAACGAGCATGAAATGGCATATGAAACTCATCAATAAAATCCACTAAAACTCTGGGTAATCCCTAAGTAGATATAGGAAAAGTGACCAAAGTTTCAGATCAAAATAATATGTGTAGCACAAGTATGAAAATAATTTAATCATCAAAATCATCAAGAACGAAATCTGGAAACGAATTACACCTCTGTAGTAAAACAGTCATATCTCACACATACGAAAACGAAATTGACCAAGGTTAGAGTGCTTGGGCAATATAATCATGGGCTCCCCAGGCCAAAATGAGAAGAAACATACAGATAATAAATATATACACTCTGGGGGCCAAACTCATAATGGAATATCAAATATCAAATAAAAACCACAAATTTCTTTGAAAACGAGGTAAAAATTTAAGAAAAATCTTTGTAAAACTTACCATAGGGCCCGTTACACCACAACAAGATGGGTACGGGTCACAAACACAACATACTACTCCACACTGATGGAACTGCGATGATTCCCAAGACCACGGATTGGTGTACGTATCGATCATAAAAGCTTAACAGATTTAATACGTGATCTAACCCTTTATAGCGGAATCTAGGGTCCACGAATTATACCTGCGATGAGAAGAAGACGATAGTTTCTAGCAACCTCGAGACGTCCTTCCTCGGGTTGGACGTCGTGTGGGCGACGGTCTACCAACCTTTCTTCTCCTTGGCTGACCTCTCTTTCTCTCCTTACGTGAATCACGAATTTAGAGAAAACTTCTTATCTCTGATAATGATATGACGGCCAGATAATAAAGGATATATATATAAGGCTACGGCAGGGACCATGAGGAGAAATTAGGGTTAGGTCTCCTAACGAATCTGGGTATCCCGTGTTCAGCCCGAACACACAACCCAGGCCCATTAACAATAGCTCGGTCCACTAAAGAGCTATTGTTGCACTACCTTCCTAATCCCAAATTATATTTATGGGCTCCTTTTATTATATGCTCGTTCAGCTCCCCATGTTAAGATATCGAATGTCCGTCGATCAAATTAAGTTACTGACAACTATATTGATCAACATCTTTTATCCTTAAGTAGTACCACTCAACTTTATTTGTCATGACGGATGTAATCCACCTGCAGGGTTTACATGACAATCCTTATGAGCTCCTTAAGGGGACATCATCAACCCGACGTATCGGAACATGGATTCCTTTTACAATCAACAGACCATCATACATACAATGCTATTACCCAATTCATAGAGGTTGTTGATCCATAATGAATCTCACTCTTTTATGAGTCAAAGTAATGCACACTGCATATACATGTCTGTTATTATATCTGGATTAAGAGCATAAGCATCCATAATAACAGAGGTGTTTGTTCTCTTTTGTAGTCAGTACAAAGAGAACAACCTCAAGTGGTCCTGTTCAATACACAAAAAGTGTACTAGTGTAAACCTATAGTCAAGATAGACTAATACCAGATTACACTACAACCTTTCCAATGGATTGTCCAAGTCCGTCTAGGTTGTGAACTATTTATATATTCCATAGGGAACTGATAATATGATCTTCTGTGTGTCACCTCACACCATATTATCAACCTTATAGAATATCAGATACTTGCATTAATATTATAATAAACACAATATGCAAACATATGCCCATATGATTCTCATTCAAAAAAAAATAAGGAAATAAAGTTAATACAAAAGTGATGCTTTCAGTATATAACCCTAACATATACTCATCATCGACATCCATGTACTTATACATTCAAATTACAATTTAAACCACAAATTTCACTATTTACATGCCTAATTTATACATAAATTTCAAAAAAAAAATTAAAGAAATCTATTCAACTAAACTCCAAGTCTCACATCGTCATGACGGAGCATCTGCAACAATAGGGGATCTAAGGTAGTTCTGGGACTCCCCTAACCCCCCAAACACTAAGGGGTTAGCCATTTCTGGTGTGAGTATAATTTAATAATTAAGCAAATAGATTAAACTTTATAAATAAAATAACATAAACTTATGAATACCAAGATACTAAAATTCCATCTGAACTCTAAACATATAAACACCATAAATGTTGCTTTTCATCAAGTACTCTTTAGATCATCACCGTTTATATAAATAGATATATACACATGCTCCAAATCTACTTCTCATAGTTTTGCAACCAACCGCA
This sequence comes from Hemerocallis citrina, assembly GCA_017893485.1. NCBI lineage: Eukaryota > Viridiplantae > Streptophyta > Magnoliopsida > Asparagales > Asphodelaceae > Hemerocallis > Hemerocallis citrina. Next base: position 233,299,554 of record CM030362.1, read on the forward strand.
AATTAATCACTTAACACGCAACACTTAAGCATTCTACTAATATCACCTATAATTTTACTTTCCCGTATAGTTTTACATTCACACATAAACATCATTTTATAACCAACGACATAACACGGTAATACTGCACATATATAATTCTTCTACTTTTCATCCTTAATTACGTAATGCCACTTCCTCATTTTCTTCATACTTATTCAATCACGTACTTCATTTACCAATCATTTTCATTTACAAGCTCACGGCTCATTTCCTACTTCTTAATTCATAAACTTTTCTTTCTCATTCTCATATTACATACATCACATTCGTACAAGCAATAATATCACCTTCATCTCCATAATATCTCACTACGGGTATTTACTTTTACCGCGATCCCTCCCATGTATTTACTATCATGATATCAACATTCACAACACATGTTATCGCATTCATTCAATCCCATAATATCATTTGTATCCATATCTTGTAACACATATTTCAATTTACTTCACCCTTTTATTTTCAACCCGCAATATTGGTATCATATCAATAACTCACCCATTCATCTTGAAAGTTGTGCCAAGGCAGGTAGTTCCCACCATTTCTACGAAATTAGCGGGTGAGTAGTTCCTTGACACACTTCCAAGGTGCATTAACTCATAACATACTGTATCTTACTTTAATAACCATTCTCATAATATCATTACTTCATGCTATCTATATTAGCACATACCCCCTTTACTTGTTCATTTGTATAACTCAACCACATTTTCTTTTACTTCTCATATTCATTTACAAACATACTCTATATACTTGCTCATCTCCTTTCTTTACTTTCTCATTCTCATCGGTTCATGTTCATTCATTTTGCCAATAAAGCTTTATAAGTATCACCATATAAATTCGACAACATAAACGTGTATAACTCCATCGATTACACATAAACATACACATCAATGATATCATACCTGCGAATACATAACTCCATCCAAATACGATAATTGTATTACTCCAACTCTATGGTTATATAACTATATTTATACCTTAGCTTTTATAAACATAACTTTAACCATATAGGTATTGTCAATATATTTATATATTTCTCTCCTGTAACACATTCATATCTCCCTTAATATAAATAGTCTCCGTAAGATAGCATATCATCAATATCTTTACATACACATATATTCTTTCAATACACATATACACATATATATTTTTCTCCTTTTCAGTGCCCACACAACTGACTTCCTCGTACAACACAGGGATCTCTGTGCCTCCCCTCCTGTACATTTCAATCCCGCTAACCCACCATATCACCCAGATCCAGATGTCCTAAGTATCTATCATTTGTGGGCTGGATTGAAAGTACGGTTGCGCGCTTGTCCAACCAAGACTAAAGCCAGAAGGCTAGCCAAAAATAAAATATAACACGCGGATCGATGCTCACACAGAGTCTTACACGTCCGAGGCTACGTCTTCCTCTTGGCCCTATACGAGCGAGGGAAACTCCTGATCCCCAAATATAATTTGGAGCAATATATAACTCCTGATCCCCAAATATAAAATTTGGGGCAATATAAATATAACTCATGTTCCTGGGTGTATCCCGGGCCTGTGGGGTCTAGCCCAAACCCCTGGGAGATTGTGCGGCACTGCAATATTTAATTATCTCCTTTATATCTCCATATATCTCCTTTATAATATAACTCTCTATATAAATATATCTCTTTTATAACATAACTCCTTTATAATATATCTCCGTATATTTCCTTTATAATATAACTCCTTTATAATATGTCTCTGTAGATCTCCTTTACAATATAACTCCTTCATAAAATATCTCCATATACAAATATAGCTCCTTTATAACATAACTTCTTTATAATATAATTTCGCCTTTATAATATAACATGAAAGCATATAACTCCATTAAATTCATAAGCATACACAAGCCATTAATCTCACCGATATCATATAAAATTCTCATTTACCACCGACACGTCGAACACACACCATATCCATTTTGCATCACATTATCATATCATATTTTACATATCATATCTACACACACCATACTTCCCATTTTATTACATTAGTCATGAGATCACACATCATACATACACATACATTCACATACATATATCCGTATCATAATCGATTCTCAAATATGATCATTAAAACCCCATAGCATATAGATATTTATCTACAAGCATCAACACACACTCCCATACATATATACTAATTTCTTACACCTCATAATTTACTCCGTATCATACTCATGAATTTTTATATATTCAATATACTTCACACATCACATACAACAAACCATATTTTAAAATTTTCATAGCACATTATGCACATAAAATAAAACGATCATACTCACTTGAGATCCTGTGATGAATCGAAACACCTTGTCACGCATCCAAAATCGCTAACATCACCAATTAAGAAAGAGATTAATCACACATATATACTTCCCTTTTTATAAACCCAAAACCCTAACTTATATGCAATTTACAAATTCTTACTAACCAACTCTATACTCCATTACTAAGCAAAATAGATTAAAAGCATAATAAAATACACAAATAAATTCAAAGAGATATACCTCCACTAATTCCTTTCTCCAAATCGACTCCACAATGAGCTAGAGCACCCTTCAATTAGCCTTTCCCCTAATTTAATTTGAAAACCACGGAGAATCGAAGCAGATTTGGGTGTGGAGAAATCGAACCAAAATGGGTTTCGGTCGCTGGCTTTCAGTCGGGAAGAAAAACAAAGAAGGAAAGAAAGAAGGAGGAAGGGGGAAGGGGTTTTTAGAAATATTAATAACATAAATATATAAATAAATGAATATTAACAAATAAGCCCCCAAATCTCTAAAATATTTCAAATAAACCCCAACTCTATATTTTAATAATACAAACAATACAAAATACATTAAAATTATCTCATAATAATCCTCCAAAATTTTAAAATAAAATAAACAATAATTCTTCACATAAAATCTTAACTCTTAGCTCCAATATATTAATAATGCCGATTCAACGCAACTATCTACACCAATATCAATATTTACAAATAAAATAAAATAAAATACACCTAAAATAATTCTCACCACTCCAAGGATATAAAAACAGGTATTTTCGGTATTTTAAAATTTGAGGTGCTACACCGCGGAGGTCGGGAGACGACTGGGGGTGAATGGGAGAGCAGGAGGGAGGAGGGCTGAGGACGGAGACGATTTACGGAGGATGGGGGCGTTGCAGCTGAAGGGGCAGACGCGAGCAGGGAGGGTGGAGGAGAGGGTGGTCGTGTCGCGGAGCACAACACAGGGGGAAGGAGAGGACGGGAGATGAAGGAGAGCGGCGCAAGGGTTAGCAGAAGGTGAGAAGTCAGGGAAAGGGTAACAAGGTGAATATATAGGGAACCGGGTTTAGGTGGGTATAGGGTTGGCTGAGGGTGTTAACGGGTCTAGGCTGTTATAGGAAGCGGGTTTGGGTTATTTTAAAATAGTGGGTTTAAATAGGTATTGGGTAGTTAAAGTAATGTGTTTAATTGATGGTTTAATAATGGGTTATAGGGTAAAAATAAAATAACCAATTAATAAAAATATACAATTTGGACTTTATAATAATAATAATAATAATAATAATAATAATAATAATAATAATAATAATAATAATAATAATAATAATAATAATAAAAACAATAACAATAACAATAATAATAACAGTAGTAGTATTAATAGAAATCAAAGTGTTAATAACAATAATAAGATTTACAAATAAAATTATCGATCGAAATAGATTTTAATAGAAGACCGAACACTACATTTTGACAAAAGAATTTGAAAACCGAAAAAATATTTTGCGAAAATTTTTAAATACATAACAATGCATTTTTGGAGAAACAGGGGTTACAAATCCTACCAACCTTACAACAAAATTTCGTCCTCGAAATTTGCTTAGGCGGTACATAGGACAAGGCAAAAGCAAACAAACTTAGGGGAGAGCAACAAAACAGAGGGCTAAAGGGAAAGGAACAAAGCAGAAGCAACACAAGAAAAAGAAGGAAGTGAATAACAAGGATGTCAAATGGGATGCAATAAAGAGAATAAGCAGTATCAAAAGGAAAAAATCAACACAAGATAACAAAGCAAGATAGGGAGCAGGCAGAACTGGAATCAAGGATAGAATGGACAGGGAAGAAATGAATCAAACAATGAATGGTTGCATTATGGCAAAATGGAATGCAAGAAACAAGTAATCGGTATCAAAAAGAAGAAGAAATAACACAAGACTTGCAAGATAACAAAGCAAACAGATGAAAAAATAGATAAAGCTGGAATCGAAGAAAGGATGGACAAAGAAGAAATGAACCAAGTAATGAGTCAACGGACAAAGATGAATGCAAAAGATAGGGAAAGGCAAACAATGCAAGGAAAGAGAAGTAACAGTAGGATCCTGGGACCTGTGGGTTATGGGCCCACCATGCTTCCGCTGCGCCACTCTGATGATGACGTACCGAGCTGCAGACATGTCGTTGTAGACCACGCGACACCAAGCGACGATCCTAGTAGGAAGAAAAGAATGAGACACCATAATAAAATTGGGCTTTAGATGAGGGCTTTAATTTAAATAATTATGTCCAAACTAATGGGCATTAACAAAAATAATATTAATAATACAAAAATCAACACGTATTAATAATAAAATAATAATAACAAAAATAATAAAAATAATAATAACAATAATAATCATAATAATCATACTGGTAATAATAATAATAATAATAATAATAATAATATTAACAATAATGGTAAGGATAATAATGCAAGACAGAATATAATCATTTTTGTGAAAGTAATTCAATATTAACAACAATAATAAAATAGTTTAAAAAAAAATACAATAATAATAGTAGTAAAAGTAATAACAATAATAACAATAATACTACTAATAATAAGAAAAATAATAATAATAATAGCAGAAATTCTTTGATATGGGTTCGCCTCATTTATATCCATCTGTAGACTTGCCTTCTCGACATCAAGTTGTAGGTTTCCCTCCACGACATCAGGTTGCAGGTTGCCATCTGGATATTTGGTTGCACATTTTACCTCTCCGATATCAGGTTGCAATTTGCCTCCATTGATGTCTAGTTGCATGTTTTCCATCTCGACATCCAGTTGCAACAAAATGATGAATGAGATGATGCAATCTTCCACACGTACTTAGATATTAATTGCTTAATTTAAGTACGAAGTTACATTTTGAAATTTATGATATTAAAATACACAGTTATTCGATATAACAAAACTTTCGTTTTAGAAAACAATTATATAGAAGATCCAAAATATAACAAATAATAATCAAAATACAAAAAATATTCGAAAATATATTTATATATATAAAGAAAATATATGCAGGAGAAGAATGAATTTTACACTCCACAAAGAGTCAACAAAGGAGGACAATTACAAGGGACAAAAAAAATAAGAAATCAAAGAATTAAATATGAAGGAAGAGGAACGAGGGGGCACAAGCGGAATTTGAATAGAATAGGGCAAAATGAATCAATAAATAAGGATGAATGCAAGGCACAGAAATCAATGAATGGCACACGAGTTGAAATAAAAAGGAATCAACGAGGCAAACAGAAATAAGAGATTACTTGCACCGGAATCAAAAGAGAACATGAGTAGGAAAAACAAACAAGGACAACACCTAAGATAGAATCAAAAGCAAGAGAAAAAGAATTGATGATCAAGGATGAGGAAAACACGAAGCAGAAAGATAATATGAAAAATAATGCAAGATGAATGAAAGAATCAAAGGAATATGGATACGGAAAGAATTAAACTATACCCAATAAAGAATCAACAAATGAGAATGACTAAAAGAGACGGAAGAAACAAGGAATCAAGAAAATCGAATAAGAAGGGATCAAATGAATGGAATAAGACTAGTATCCAGATCAATGTTGATTATGATTTATTTATGCATGCATGGTTGGTAAAATGTTGAGCCGATAGCAGGTCGAGCCAAACCTGTCTAATATATTAGTCAAACTAATACATTAGCCAAACCTGGTACTCTGATACCACTAAAAACCTTATCACGCCCTGCTTTCCAATAAAAGAATACAGAATACGGATACGAAACAAAAGCCCAGCGAATGATTTTCATCATCCATAAGCTGTTCAAGAATCTTTACAACATTCACAAGAATCATCAGAGTCGGAAGCAAAAGTATCAACCAACATGCACAAATGAACCAAAATACCAATAAGAATACTCGAAACCAAATATATAAATCTCAAATAGTCATGATCTGAATAAGACAAATAACCTAGGTCACATCGCCCAAATACAAGAATAGTCCAAGTAATCAAATACAATATTGTTCAAGCAACTACAAAAAATAATAATAACAAGATCCAGCACTAATACTTCATGTCACCAATACTATCTGGAACCGTCAATTCCAAGTTACGGGCCGCTTGTAATGCAGAATACAAGTACATGGGGAAAACTAACTAATAGCATGGGATAAGCATGATGTCAAAATAAACAACTAATATGGCAAAGTAAACAAGTGTAAATGGCATGAATCAAGTGTCAAGTAATCAAGTATCATGTAAATATGCATCAAGTGTCAAGTATTATGTAATCATGTATCAAGTGTCATGTATCAAGTCTCAGGTAAACAAGTCTCATTTATCATGTAGTCAAGTATCAAGCAAGCATGTATCATGTTCAAGTATCATGTTCAATTATCAGGTATCAAGACTTATAGTTATTACTATCTATGTATCACTTCATGCAGCCCACCTTACATGGTTGCTACAATAAACAGTTTTGCTTTAGATTTCATAGTGGACCATAAAGGGCAGTGTACTCAGGGTCAAGTCAAGTAATCGAGCTCCAAGCTCCAAGTATCATGTATCATGTATCATGTATCATGTAATCACGTGTCAAGTTGTGCAAGTGGCAAGTATCGTGTCTTGCGTGTAAGTGTCTAGTAATCACGTGTCAAGTATCATGTCTCAAGTAATCACATAGGATCAGTGGATCCCCTTCCGAGTATACATTTCTAAATTATCCACTATTAGATCTTTCTCTTAAATCGCGGCTTGGTTATTTATTGTTAATGTCAAACAAGCATGTAGGTGTGCAAAACACATCAAGTATACCATGGCATGATCATGTAAAAAGTTCAAGTTAAAAGATAAACATGTACAAGTGCAAGATATCTCATAAAAGAATAAAATAAACAAATCTAAAGTTCAGGATAGCAAGACCATGCTGTTGTAAAACAGTAATTCTCAGTGTTACAAACATGCAAATCTGAATCCATCGAAGCGTCTAGAAAGTAGACTTCCAACTGAATCCAGAGAGTATAAATAAGTCATACAGTAATTCACAAAATCATAACTCAAAACTGATTTGAATCCAGAAAACTCGATCAGGCAGAAATCAGTTAAACCAATTCTCAGTCAGGAAAACAGCATCAAAACTCAATAAATAAATCCACAAAAAATCTGGGTATTCCCCTATATGTCCAGTATCTAAATATAAAGTTTCATAATTTTCCAGTAAAATTAGCTCAGTCATCAAAAATCAGAAAACATCAAGAAACGATAGTTTGGCAAATCTGGAATTCCCAACACTGCTGTACGAAAACTATAATATCTCGCAACCAGTAAAACGAAATCCAAATTTGCCAAAAGGAGGTGAAAATAGACAAAATATATTAACTTTCATATTTCACAAATATTTTTTATACAGTAAAAGGAATCAGGATGAGAATACGATTATTTGCAGAACAGCAAGCAAAATACAGCAAGTATAGTTTTTATAAACGAGCATGAAACAACATACAAAATTCATCAATAAAATTCACCAAAATTTTAGGTAATCCCTAAGTAGATATAGGAAAACTGACCAAAGTTTCAGATCAAAATAATATGTGTAGCACAAGTATCAAAATAATTTAATCATCAAAATCATCAAGAACGAAACCTGGAAATGAATTACACCTCTGTAGTAAAACAGTCATATCTCACACATACGAAAATGAAATCGACCAAGGTTAGAGGGTTTGGAAAGAAGATGAATTCCTCTACAAATCATGATTTATACTAAAATTAAGATTCTGACCTAATATGGTCTAATTTACTGATCAAGACAGAATATCGGTAAAACACAGAATTTTCTCAAAAAAACCCAAAATCAACATATATTCAACGAAACTTGATCCAAACACAACCAAACATGAAATCGAGTCTACCAAGTGTCCAAGCATCATGAATTAAGGAAATTAACATATCTAAAACAAGTCTATCACATGGATCTCGACAAATACCCAAATTCTCATAAAAATCCCACATACATGATCAAATCAAGAACGGGCAAAACCTAAATTGTTTCATGTCAATTTTTGTGTCGTGAGTCAACTATGTTCAAATAGCACTATAGAGACAAACTCATCAATCATACATCATACACGAGTTGTCTCTAGAACCCAACTACACTACAAACGGAATTTATGACTTGTATCATACAAAGAAATTTGAGTACAAGTTACTTGCCTGAAAGATGACGAATCTAACGAGAGAAAGAGAATAACGGGAACAGATTTCTATGCACGAACATAACGAAAGAACAAACGAAACACGAACAAGATCACGAATCCAAAGAACAAATAACCCAAGAACATGATCTGACGGCTGAGATCATAAGATCAAGAGATCAAGGCGATCGGATCAGATCAGATGACTCTGATCGAAGATCAAGATCAAGATCGAGAAGTGATCAGTATCTTGAAGATGATGATGATGATCGGATCAGATCGACGATCGGACGACCACCAATCAAAGTGATCAAGAACTCCAAAATGATGATAATGCAATCCAACGGTCCAAAATCAAAGATGATGATTGAGATCGGGTGGTGATCACAAACTCAAGGGAATCAAACAGTCAAGATCTCAAGATCAAGATCAAGATCGAACGGATGGCCGAGATTCAATTAATCAAACTCCACATGATCAAACCAAACCAACAGCAACTATATGGAAGGATAAACGGGGGGAGGAAACGTGTGCACTGCGGCATAGCTAGCGAGGAGTGGCTGCCGGCGACGACTCTGACTGCTGGACAGTAAAGGCGGCGCGACGGCTAGCCGCAGGTGACTGCAGCGGTAGAGGTCAGGCCGGGGGGTAGCGATGTCGGCATGGTGTCGTTGCTGTCTGTTGCTGTGCGGTGCACTGCAGGGTGGCGCACAGGGTCTGCAGCTGCGACGCGATGAGGATAGGGGAGCACCGGGGCTGATGGCGAGACGACAGAGGAGAGGGTGCAGGAGACGGTAGAGGATGTGGTCGATGCTATTGTCGACATGGGCACCGCAAAGGTCGGGAGACTACTGAGGGTGAACGGGAGAGCAGTAGGGAGGAGGGCAGAGGATGGAGACGGTTTACAGAGGATGGGGGCATTGCAGCTGAAGGGCAGATGCGAGCAGGGAGGGTGGAGGAGAGGGTGGCCGTGTCACGGAGCACAACACAGGGGGAAGGAGAGGACGGGAGATGAAGGAGAGCGGCGCAAGGGTTAGCAGAAGGTGAGAAGTCGGGGAAAGGTTAACAGGGTGAATATATAAGGAACCAGGTTTAGGTGGGTATAGGGTTGGCTGAGGGTGTTAACGGGTGTGGGCTGTTATAGGAAACGGGTTTGGGTTATTGTAAAACAGTGGGTTTAAATAGGTATTGGGTAGTTAAAGTAATGGGTTTAATTGATGGTTTAATAATGGGTTATAGGGTAAAAATAAAATAACCAGTTAATAAAAATATTCAATTTGGACTTTATAATAATAATAATAATAATAATAATAATAATAATAACAATAACTATAATAATAACAGTAGTAGTATTAAAAATAATAATAGAAATCAAAGTGTTAATAATAATAATAAGATTTACAAATAAAATTATCGATCGAAATAGATTTTAATAAAAGACCAAATACTACATTTTGACAAAAGAATTTGAAAACCGAAAAAATAGTTTGCGAAAATTTTTAAATACAGAAAATACATAACAATACATTTTTGGAAAAACAAGGGTTACAGAGCAATGGGTGCATGAATGCACTAAAGATACAACAAGTTCATGAACCAGGTAATGGGTTTATGAATACACTATTGGTAGAACAAGTTCATGAACCACGTAATGGGAAATACGGCCCCCTTCCGAGTACATTTACCTATATTATTCACTACTACGATCTTTTCCTTAAAATCCGGCTTATTATTTATTATTATTATCAAACAAACATAAAAGTGTGCAAAATAGGGCAAGTAAACATGATCAGGAACAGGGAACAAGTTTAGACTACGTAGAAAGCATATTGAAGGGTCAAAACAAATTAAAATTATCAAAAACGACGAGAATTCCAATTCTGGACAGCATGACGTTGCTGCACCAAAACTGAGATTCCCACCACCACAGGAATGAAAATCTGGACCTTCAGAAAATCTAGAAACTAGACTCTCTTTCGATTCCAGCACATATAAACAAGATACATAAAAGTTAGAGCAACTGGTGTCAAAACAGCAATCTACACAGATTTCATGTTCAGCTAGAATTTGTAAAACTGTGTTTAGAAACATGAAATAGATCTAAAAATTCATTAGTTAATTCCAGGAAAATTAGGGAAGGTTCTCTAGTGTGTCCAGTCTCAGAATGTAAAATTTCAAGTCATTATCTTACAGGTAGCATAGTTAATTTAATTTGTAAAACAAAGTGATGCAGCAAATTTATGAATCTGAAATTTCAGACACAGGCACTAAAACAGTGATAACTCACAAGCTATAACATGGAATTCAATTCCATCAAAAGGGTAGTAAACTAGACATCTGGAGTTACATTTCATGTTTAGAACTCAAGTCCATATTCTGATGTTACCAGGGTCGAAACAGTAAGCAAAAACAGGAACAACAACATAAGTCAATTCTTTTATATGAAAGGTGTCATGAATGATAATTGTTATGCGTCTAAATTAGTGTGTGATACAAATCAGGGGTTCACAGGCATCAAATCAGTGCCCATGGCTATTCTCAACTCAAAAGAGAGCAGAAACAACACATGCATCATACAAACATACATCTACAAGTCAAGGTGATTCTTAATTTCATTTGTTCAGATAAATAAATGATAAAATAGATCTAACTAGTTGTGAAACGAATATATCAATGAAAGATTGTGACTCTTATGATTATGGAATTTATACGGAAGACAGCAAGTAAAATGATATCATCAAATGATAAGCCAAAGGGGAGTCACAACTACAATCTACATGCGGTATTTTCAAATAAAAGCTTGTACTAGAACAACGAATTGTACAAGAAGATACTTGCCTAGATTGGATGAGGACGTTGATTGACGATCGAGATCGGATGGATCGTATCAGCGCGGATCTTGATGATGATCAAAATCAAGTAAAATCGACGGCTGAGATTCAACTATCAAGATCAAAGATGATCGACGGCTCAAATTTGACCTGATCCTGATGCTGGTGATCAAGATGATCAGGTGCAGATCAGACGGTCCAGATCCAAGGCTGATGGTGATCGTGATCTGATGGACCGATCAGGAGGGGATCGAGCGGCTGAGATTCAAAGATCAATCTCCCCCCTCTGATCAACTGTAGCGGCACTGGTGGCAATGGCGGCTTTGACTGGTGGCTGGCGGTGGCGAGACGGCAGAGATGTTGATGGGCTCGTCTGGGGAGCAGTCGACGAAAGTCAACGACGGCAATGGGAGGAAGGCGTGGGCGATCTTCTTTCGGAAGAGAAACAGAGGAGGTGATGGTCCCTGGCAATGGCGGGAGCTCGGGGATCTGCGACAATGGAGATGATGGGTTTGAGGGAATGGCTGTCGACAAAGGAAAGTAGTGGTAGGAGATGATGACGAGGAAGAGGACAAGGCAATGGGTCGTCGAGGTGATGGGTTCAGGAGCGAGGTGAGTTGAGGAAGACGATGGTCGACAGGGGAGTCAGAGGCAGGCTTGAGTGCAGGTGGAGTGGCGGTGGTTGTGCAGATGGAGCAACAACGAGGAGGATCTGAGGAGGGATGGGTTGAAGATGAGGGAGGATTGAGGATGAAGATGGTGAATAGTGGGGGAAAGGGTTGGCGGCTGGGCGTTTAAACAGTGTAGGGGGGTTAGGGTTAGGGTTAGGGTTAGGGAGTGTTTAGTATAAATATGGTAATTAAGATGGGTTAATGGGTTGAATAGGATAGGATCCAGTAAGAGAATAGGGTTTTGGGTTTTGGGTTATAAAAATCCAATAGGAAAATAAACTAACTAATAAAAATATGATTTATAACAAAATTTAATTTGCATTACAATATAGACTTTTTTTGAAATGACTACAAATGCAATTAACAAATAGAAATGGGTTTTTAATAAGAAATCGAAAGTAATAATAATAATAATAACAATAATAATAATGACAATAACAATAATAGTAAAATAGATATAATAATAATAATAATAATATATATATTTCAAAATGGAATTCGAGTTTAAAATAATCCAAACAGTAATAATATATAAAATAAATAGTCGATAAATTAGAAATAGAAAATAAAGTTAGAATATACTATTATTTGAATTAAATATAATTTTTGGTTCGAAAATATTTTAATAAAAGGTCCAATCGAATTAAAAACAAAAAAATCAATTTGTAAATAATCAAAATATGGAAAATATTCAGAAAATATATATTTACGGGAACGGGGTTACATAAAAGTTGTCGCAACTGGCGTCAAAACAGCAAACTACACAGAATTCGTGTTCAGCCAGAATTTATATAATTGTATTTAGAAACATGAACAGGTCTGAAACTTCATCAATTAATTCCAAGAAAAATTGGGAAGGTTCTCTCCTATGTCTAGTCTCAGTATGCACTATTTCAAGTCATTCCATTACAGATAGCATAGTCAATTTAAACTGGAAAATAGAGTGACGCAGTAAATTCACGAATCTGAAATTTCAGACACAGCAGCACTAAAACAGTGATAATTCACTAACTATAACATAGAATTCAATTACGTCATAAGGGTAGTAAACTAAACATCTGGGGCTACATTTCATGATGAGAACTCAAGTCCAGATTCTGATGTTATCAGGGTCAAAACAGCAAGAAAAAAAAAGGAACAGCAACATAAGTGGGTTCTTTTATATAAAAAGTGTCATGATTGGTAATTATTATGAGTCTAGATTAGTGTGTGATACAAATTCGGGTTTCACAAGCATCAAATCAGTGCCCATGGCTATTCTCAACTCAAAAGAGAGCAAAATCAACACATGCATCATACAAACATACATCTACAAGTGAAGGTGATTCTTAATTTCATGTGTTCAAATAATTAGGTGATAAAATAGATCTAACCAGTTGTGAAACAAATATATCAGTGAAAAATTATGACTCTTTTGAACATGAAATTGACAATGACGGCAACAAGTAAAAATGAGATCATTAGTGATAAGTCAAAGATGAGTCACAACTACAATCTACTTGCGGTATTTTCAAATAAAAGCTTGTACTAGAACAAAGAATTGTACAAGAAGATGCTTGTCTTGATTGTATGGGGACATTGATCGACGATCAAGATCGGATGGATCGGATCGGTGCGGATCTTGATGGCGATCAAGATCAAGGAAGATCAACGGCTCAGATCTGATCTGGAGTGGATGATGAAGATGATCTAACTTGATGATGATGACCGAAATCATAAGGAAATAGGAAGGCCAGGATTGCTCTGATCTGATTATCAAGATGATCAGAGAATCAGACCATCCAGATCTACCCGCTGAGGATGAAGATGATGGCAGTCCAAATCTTGATCAAATCGGATGGTCCAGATCAGATGGAGCTGATAATGATAAAGATGATAACCACGATCCCGAGGGGATCGAATGGCCAGGATCTGTTGATGACGATGATCGCGAGGAGATCGAACGGCTGAGATTTATAGACCAATCTCCCCCCGATCAAATAGTGGCAATGGTACGAAAGGGCTTTGACTGCGGCAAGGCGGCAAGGCAGAGGCAGCATCGAGGGCCTCGACTGGGGAGCACTCGACGGAGGGCAGTGACGGCGATGGAAGGAAGACGATGCTGTATTTTGGAGAGGAACAGGGAAGTGATGGTAATGGTAGAGCTCGGGGACTTCAGGGATCTGCAGCAATGGCGAGGCGATGGAGGGGATGCAATGGTGGGGGGTGATGACGAGGAAGAGGACAAGGCGATGGGTAATGGGTTCCAGAGCGACGGGACGTAAGGATGAAGGAGACGAAAGGTAGGGGATGAAATTGGTGGCTGTTAGTGGGGGGGGGGGGGGTTGCACAGTGGCTAGGGTGATTAGGGTTAGGGTTAGATTAGGTTAGTGTTTAAATAGTATAAGGTTATTGGGCTTAGGGTTATTGGATAGCGGGTTCGGATCCAATAAGGGATAGGCTATATGGAATTGGGTTTAAAATCCAATAGGGAGATAATTAAATGGAATAGGCTTTATAAAACATATATATATATATATATATATATATATATATATATATATATTGTAACCCCTGTTTTTCCAAAAAAACATATTTTGTGTATTTTCTGCATTAAAAAAAAACGCAAATTATTTTTTTATATTCGGTTTTCAAATTCTTTTGTTAATATGTATTCTTGACTCCTCTATTAAAATCTAATTTTTAGATCAATAGTTTTATTGTAACTATTTTCTATGAATTTTACATTTTTAATACAAATGTTATTTTGTTATTATTACTCTAAGTCTGTTACTATTACTACTACTGTTATTATTAGTGCTATTATTATTTTTATAATAATAATAATTATTATTATTATTGTCAGTATTATTATTTTATGGTATTACATTTTAATTTTATATTAAAAATCCTATTTCTTTATTTTATTTCTATATATTTTTTTTTCCTATTTTCCTCATTGGATTTATATAAACCCAATACAAAGCCCATTACCCATTATACTAAAACCTAATACCCAAATAACCTGTTACCACCTAATCCCCAAACCCAGTTTAACTAACCCAATAACCCATTATACCCACCCCGTTCATTACCCTCATACCCGAAACCATCCAAAACTTAAACACTAAACTTCTTCTCCATATTAACCCATGTAGCCCCCTAACTTGTTTACCCCGCCGCCTCATCTCCCTTCCCTCTTTCCCGTTTCCTCTAACCCCATCACCCTATATCCCGACTCCCCTGCCTCCCCATCTCCCTCTCACTGTGTCAGCCCAGCTCCTCTCCCCCTGTCGTGAGCAGCAACCAGCGTCAACGTGCCAGCCACCCCCTCTCCCTCTCCCTGCATCCCTCCGATTCCCTGTCACTCTGCCTTTCCCGAAGCCACTGCGACTGCACCGCCCTCAACTCTCCCTGTGCTGCCTAGCCGCGACAGCGACCAGCCAGCCAGCAGCAATTGTCGCAGCATCGTGCAACACCTTGCAGCCGTGGTTCGCCTGTCTCTCTCTTTGCGGTAGCCCTTCGGTCAGCCGTCATTACCGTTACTCTCTCATGTACGAGTGTAGTGGTGGTGTGGTTAGTTCGTGGTTCCCATGGGCATCGTGGCATCTTAGTTTGTTGAGTTTTGGTCCGTGTGTTTTGGGTTCGCGAGTTCGGAGTTGATTCGTGTGTTTGTTGGAGTTTGAGTGTTCATCATGGTTCGTGGGTTTTGTTCATCGTTGTTCATGGATCTTGTTCGTTCGTTGAGTTCGTGCCTGGGATCCATTCCCGTTATTCTTGATTTTCGTGCTTTCATCCCCGGATAAGGCAAGTAACTTGTAATCCAATTCATTTGTTTGATACAAGTCAAAAAGTTCTCCTATAGTGTAGTTGGGTCTAGAGACGACTCTTGTTTGTGTTTTGCTTGATGGGTTTTGTCTCTATTTTGAAAATTTGGCCATAGATGACTCACGACACAATTTGGACATGAATTAACCTAGGATTATACCCGTTCTTGATTTTGATTATGTATGTGTGATTTTGGAAGAATTCGTGATTTGGTTGAGACCCATGGGATATTTTCAGTGTGGACATGTTAATAACCCTAATTCATGATGTTTAGATATTTGGTAGACTCGATTTCATGTTTGGGTGTGTTTGGATCAATTTTCTTGAATCTATGTTGATTTCGTGTTTAAGGGAAAAATCTGTATTTTGTCGCTGTTCTGTTTTGTTTGCTGTTTTGGACTATTTTAAATTCAGTATCTCAATTTCGGTATAAAACATGAGTTTTAGATAATTTTATCTATTTTAAAACTCCTCTAACCTTGCTTGATTTTGATTTCGTATGATTGAGTTATGACAGTTTTAGTACAGAGGTGTCGATCTTTTCCAGATTCTGTTTTTCGGTAATTTTGATAACAAATTATTTTAAAGAACTATGCTATACATATTATTTTGATCTAAAACTTTGGTCAGTATTTCTTTATCTAGTTAGGGATAACCCAGAATTTTGGTGAATTTTATTGATGAGTTTTATGTATTGTTTCATGCTCGTTTATGAAATCTATACTTGCTGTATTTTGCTCGCTGTTTTATAAAGAACGTTATTTTCACTATGTTTCCTTGTACTGTATGAAAATTTTTTGTGAAATATGAAAGTTAGTTTGTTTTATCTATTTTTATCTCCCTTTGGCAGATTTGGATTTCATTTCACTGGTTGCGAGATATCTTAGTTTTCGTATAGCAGTGTTGGGAATTCCAGATTTGCCAAACTATATTTTCTTGATTCTTTCTTATTTTTTATGAATGATCTAATTTCACTGGAATATTATGAAACTTTATATGTTGATTCTAGACATATAGAAGAATACCCCAGATTTTTTATGGATTTATTTGATGAGTTTTGATGATGTTTTCTTGACTTTGAATTCGTTTTCCTGATTCCTGGCTGAACGTGTTTTCTGTTTTCAAATTAGTTTTGAGTTGTGATTTTCTGAAACACTATCTGACTTATTTATATTCGCTGGATTTGTGTGGATGTCTATTTTTCAGATCCTTTGATGGATCCAGATTTACATTTCTGTAGCGACAAGAATCACTGTTTTAGTACTGTACTATCATACTGTCCTGAATATGATCATACAATGTTTTGCTCGTTTATGTGACTATATATCATCTATGCATATTTATTTGTTTCCCTGAACCTAATACTGATTATACCATGTTAGTTTGACATCATTTAGTATACATTCATTCCTGTTTGATGACCATAATAAAAGTAACCAAGCCGGGGTTTAAGAAAAAGATCTAGTAGTGAGAATGCATAGAAATATGTACTTAAAAGGAGGCCCGTGTTTCCCATCTGATTATCTGTTATCTGTATGAGATCGTGTGACATGATTGTCTGTTATCTGTTATCTGTATGAGATCATGTTACACGATCATTTGTTATATGTTATTTGTATGAGATCATGTTACATGTTCGTCTGTTATCTGGTATCTGTCTGAACCCTGAGTACACAATCCTATATGATCCCCTACAAAATCTAAAGCAAAATTGTTTATTGTAGCAACCATGTGTTATGTTTTTAGGGTGCATGAAGTGCTACCTAGATAGTAATCACACAAGACTTATAAGAACATGATATCTGTATTTGAATCTGAATCTGACATCTATATCTGAAACCTGAAACTGAAACAGTTATATGTATTTGTTTAACACCTCAGATTTTAAAATACCGAAAATATTCATTTTTTATATATATTTGGTAAGGGTGAGAATTATTTTAAGTGATATCTCATTTTATTTATTTTCAATATTGGTATTGGTATAAATAATTGTGGTAGATTGGTATTATTTGATATATTTGGGCCATGAGTTGAGATTTTATGTGAATAAATATTGTTCATTTTATTTTATAATTTTGGGGGATTATTATCAGCTAATTTTAATGTATTTAGTATTGTTTGTATTAAGATAGAAAAGAGTTGGGGTTTATTTGTAATATATTGTTTTTGGAGGGCTCATATGTGAATATACCATATTATTATTATTATTATTATTATTAAATTTATTACCAAAATAACCCTTCCCCCATTATTTCTTTCCTTCCTTTTTCCTTTCCTTCCCGTTCCTTCTTCCGACCCAAAAGAACCCCACATTCGGCCCCTCTCTCTCCCGCCCAAATCCAACCCATTTCTCCGCCGTTTTCGAATTAAATCGAGGGGATGACTAATTAGGAAGTTCTCTACAATGTGGTAGCATTAGCTTTTGGAAAGAATTTCGGGAAGGTATATCCCTTTTTATTTTATTGTATCAAATTAAGTGTGGTTAGTTTTATTGAGTAGAAATATTATAATAGAGAAATTTAGAGAGGTTGGAAGTGGTAGATTGGAGGAATTGGTAGATGGTTAAAGAAATTGTAAGTTGTTGATAAATTAGGATTTTGGGTTTTAAAATAGAGTTATATACATGAGAATTATCCCTTGTATGGTAGTAAAAATTGTAGTGAGCCATTAGAATAAAATGGGGAGTGGTGATTTTGGCATAAACTCGAATTATGGAGTTTATGAAATCGGGTAGAAAACTCGATCCAAATAATTGTAGAAAATGCATATGAGGGTGTAGAGTATTATGAAAGGATTAATATAAATTTAGGATGATTTTTATAGGCTTAAGCTCAATTAAATTGAGTGAAATAGACTATAGGTGAAAAGTGCACGCCGGGTGTTCGATGAAATGCCCGAGCGAGATTTAGGTGAGAATTTGATGGGTTCAGAGGTGTAGTTGAGTCTTATTATTATTATTAACCCTAATATGTGAGATTAGGACAAAGGGGATTAAGGAATTTAGAAAATATGAATTTTTCTTATTAGAAAGCCTCCGATCAATAAGGGAGTGTTTGTATTAGAACCCGAATTCGAAATCTATCGATGTAGCTCACCTACATATGTCATTTGTGACGCGTGGGTGAAGACGGATTGAAATTTGGAGGTCCGAAGGTTGAGTTTTGAGCTTTAAACTAATCGGTTCTATAATTTTTCAGTTTGGAGGAAAAAGTCGAACTTCGATTGGCTACAGGACGGACGTGGGACATCGTTTGCTCGATCCGTCAGGTGAGTATGTTGTATTTATAAATATTTTATATTGTGGCCGAATTCCGTGGCTTTGTGATGTATTTCGTAGAAGTTATATTAAAAACTGATTTTGGATAAAAATACGGATTTTTAAAGGTCCGAAACTGAGTTTTTGTGATATTTGAGGAAATTAACTATTTTAAGTATACAAAACCTATATTTTGGGTTAATGTGACGTGTTGAAGTATAAAAATTAAATATATTAAATCGTTTATGCATATATTTACCCCGTGCATGTTTTGTGCATGTTTTTGGGGTATATAGGCCGATATAGGCAATTGGGTATATGCGGAGCCTGGTGAATGGGCTAGCATGCTATGGATGGATGTTATAAGATGTAATTAGATGAAATTGGTAATTGTGATCATGTTTTGAAAATCCGTGTAATTATAGTGCCCGTTTTGTGCATGTTTTGGGGCATATAAGCCCTTATAGGTGATTTTACTTATATGAAACATGATGTATGAGCTAGTATGCCATAATTGGATATTATGAGATTTAATTAGAGAAAATAAATGAATTTTGGCCCCTTTTCTTGGAAACCCGCATGGGTGGTGTATGTTGTGTATATATATATATATCATGATATTGACTCGGGATGTGACAATTGATGAAATTAGTAAGTGGGTATATGGTTACATTATAATTATGTTCAAAGTGAATTAATGGGTAATAATGGATATTATAATGTGATGAAGTATACATTTTGATACTTTTACGATATGGAATGACATAATGTAGTTCTTTTATTTCTATTATAATCTTGGCGCATTAATAATATGCATTGATATGATATGATGGTTTTATATGTTGAATGACAGAATGTATGCATAATGTGGTATAATGATGTGATGATTAATATTGTGGACACTGGATATGCATTAAATGGTAAGATAAAAGATAAGATGGTACGTGTTAATAAAATGTGTTATTAATTCTTGTGATTAAAGTCAAGGATGTGGCTATTGTTTAATTAAAAGCTGTGATGCTTTGTGTTGATTTAATAAGATGAAAAGATGAGATAACAAATGGTTTTGTTGACCAGTACCTACAGCAATCCTGGGGGTTTGGGCTAGACCTCCTAACGCCCAAGGACCGGCTTGGGAATAGTGGACCCAAACTATGTTTGGGGTAAGTGATTTTTATCGCCCAATCTATCGGCTTGAGGCCCGGTTTTTCCTCGATGACAGTTGTCGCGAGGAAGCACCCTAGTGGGACTAGTGGTGAGCGTTTACCTCGCTGGCTTCGGTTGGGAGGAAGTACCCTAGTGGGACTAGGGGATTGTGTTTTTTTTCCCTCGATGACAGACGTCGCGAGGAGGCACCCTAGTGGGACTAGGAGTGCTGTGTTCCCTCGCTAGTTCGGCTAGGAGGAAGACGTAGCCTCGGACGAGTAAGACTCTGGGAGGGCATCGGACCGCGTGTTTACTGGGCTGTCGGCTTTCAGTATGTTGGGATACTGTGGCTCACTGGTCGACAAACTAATAAAATAACTAAGTGTTAATAATAAATGTGATAGTAAAGAAAGTGGATAGTGGAATGTGAATTGTGGATGAGAAAGAAAGTGGTTGTGAATGAAGTAAATGTGAAAGAAAATGAGTTATGAGTTAGTGTATGAAAAGAAGTGATAAATGCAGTGTGTGGTTAATTTAAAATGATAATAATAGAAGAAACATGTGTTCTTATGAATAATACGAAGTAACGGTATTATGTGTGTGATCATTAAAGTAAAATACAGTTGATGTGAGTTGTACCTTGGAATTGTGTCAAGGAACTACTCGCCCGCTATTTCCGTGGAAATGGTGGGAACTACCTGCCTTGGCATAATTCGCGGGGTGAGTTGTTATAATAGTGGTAATGATTGATGGAAATGAGAAATAAAGTAAAGTGAAGATGATAAGTGATTGAAGTGATTAATAACCAAGCTATAGGCTTGAGATGTGATGTGATATTACCCAAACTGTGTGTTTGGGGTGCGGTGATTATTACCCAAGCTATCGGCTATGGGGTGTGAAATGTTGTGGCCCCAGATTGTGTTTGGAGATTAAGTGAAAATGATAATAAGATTTATTGTTTATAAGAATGAGAAATTACTAAAGTGATATAATGAGATGTGAATGAGCTATAAAACATTGTTTTGATGCACTGAGTATAAGTATTCTAATTAATGATGTGTTAATGATGTGATGAAATGTGAGTAAATCGCATGGGTAATGAGATGTGGTATTTATGTCATAATGCATGAAGGAAGGTGGTATTATGAGAATAGATGCATATGTTTATGATGTGATACTTATTATAACACAATAAAATAAATACCTGTATTATGAGATTGGGTATGAAAATAGTTATTAAAGAAAGTATGTTGTGATATGAGTTTGTGTACCTTGGAAGTGTGTCGGGGAACTACTCGCCCGCTATTTCCGTGGAAATGGTGGGAACTACCTGCCTCGGCACAACTTCCAGGATGAATGTGTGTGTTGATGACATAATATAAGTAAATGAAACGCATGGCTTAATAGACTTGGAGAAAAGATGTAATAACATCATGTAGTTATATTAATATAAATAGTGAAATGCTGATGTGGCGATAAGTGTGGAAAGATGAATATTCGTATTATGCGAATGTAAGACAAGGATATATATGAGGTTGATGTGAAATATATAGTGGAAAGGTGTGAATTATGGGAAATTTTGTGATTCGATGCTTATTTGACGAGTATTTGGATATAATTCGTATTGATGATGTTTTTAAGTTCAAATATTCCAGGTGTACCTTCTTACATGATGTTTATAAGTTTAAATTATTTTCTTTATGCAATTTAATTTATTTGTTAGATTTTTAAATTATACTCACACCAGAAATGGCTGACCCCTTAGTGTTTGGGGGGTTAGGGGAGTCTGAGGACTACCCTAGATCCCACACTGTTGCAGGTTCTCATCAGTGCAGAGGTGAGGCGTGGATTGGTAGGATAAATTTTTATTTTAAAACTTTGTACTATTTAGTTATAAGAATAGTAAAATTTATGATCTAAATTGTATTATGAGTGTATAAGCATGTATATGACGATGATGAGTATAGTGTGAGGTGGTGTGGTATGTTTATGACCCGTACCCATCTCGTTGTGGAGTACCGGGCTCTGTGGTAGGTTTTACAAGGATTTTTCTAAAATTTTACCTCATTTTTCAAAGAAATTTATAGTTTTTAATTGATATTTGATAATCCGTTATGAGTTTGGCCCCCAGAGCATTATATTATATTGCCTGTGTGTATCTGCTCATTTTGGCCTGGGGAGCCCATGAAAATATTATGTGGATTGTGAGCTACGGAATTATGAGCAGAATTCCGTAAGCTTTTTGTGTTTCGGGGCAAAATTTACAGGGGAGACTCTGTCAAAAATTTTCCTGAAATATAACTTTCTTAGTTTATGATTAAAGTGATATAGAAATTGAAGGAATTGAATTTGGAGACTTAGTTTTCAAAAAAATTTTTAGGATGTTACAATTTGGCTATCTGTTATCTGATCACCTGATTACCTGTTATTTGTCTGATATTATCACTTGACACTATTATTTGACACTATCTGTATATCTGTTTGCATACTATTTGACATTTGACACTTGACAAATGTTAGTATACCATGCTAGATCTGTCTGCTAATAATTAGATTTGTATAGTTTTCCTCATGTATTTGTATCCTACATTATAAGTGGCCCGTAACTTGCAACTGATGGGTACTTGTTTTTCTCATTCCTTCTCCTGCAAATTGTCAAATTGTAAATTTTGGTGATCAGCTACCCGATGGAGTATGTGATCTAAAGTTCGATTTTGCTGGAGCTTTTTGCTATCTTCATTTATTTCCTGTTGCTCATTTTGAACATTGTATCTGTTACTTGTATTCTTTGTGTTTGGGCAGTATGACCCAGGATATTTGTTTTATTCAGATCATGACTATTTGAGATTAATAAATTTTATTTCAAGTACTTCTTGATGGTATTTGGTTCATATGTGCATGTGGTTGACTTTTCTGGCTTCCGACTCTGATTATATTGTGATATGTTGTAAAGATTCTTGAACAGCTTATGGATGATGAAAATCATTCGCTGGGCTTTTGTCACGTATCCGTATTCCGTGTTCTCTTTTGGGAAGCAGGGCGTGACATGGTTTTTAGTGGTATCAGAACCCAGGTTTGGCTAATGTATTAGTTGCCTGATATATTAGACAAGCTTGACTCGAACTGGGATCTGCTCAACATTTCACCAACCATGCATCCATAAATGAATCATAATCAACTTGATCTGGATACTAGTCTCATTCCATTCTTTTTGATCCCTTCTTATTCGATTTCCTTGATTCCTTGTTTCTTCCGTCCCTTTTTCAGTCGTTCTCATTTGTTGATTCTTTATTGGGTATAGTTTCGTTCTTTCCATACCCATATTTCTTTAATTTTTTCATTCATCTTCATTTCTTGACTCATTTTGAGTGTCATGCTAGTTATTCTTTTCCTGCTATATTCTCTTGAAATTCCGCTTGTGCCCGCTCGTTCCTCTTCCTTCATAATCAATTCTTTGATTCTTATTTTCTTTCGTCCCTTGTAGTCGTCCTCCTTTGTTGACTCTTTATTGATTATAAAATCCATTCTTCTCTTACCTATATTTTCTTTATATTATATATATTTTCGAATATTTTGTGTATTTCGATTATTATTTGTTATATTTTGGATCTTTTATAAAATTGTTTTCTAAAAACGAAAATTTTGTGTTTCGAATAACCGAGTATTTTAATATGACAAATTTCAAAACGTAACTTCGTACTTAAATTGAGCAATCAATATCTAAGTACGCGTGGAAGATTGCATCATCTCATTCATCGTTTTGTTGCAACTGGATATTGAGATGGCAAACATGCAACTAGACGTCAATGGAGGCAAATTGCAACTGGATATCGGAGAGGCAAAATGTAAAACCGAATATCCAGATGGTAACCTGTAACCTATTGTCGTTGAGGCAAACCTATAACTTGATGTCGAGAAGGCAAGTCTACAGATGGATGTAAATGAGGCGAACCCACATAAAAGAATTTCTACTACTACTACTACTACTATTGTTTTCCTTATTATTATTAGTATTATTATTATTATTGTTATTACTATTACTATTATTATTATTGTATTTTTCTTACTATTTTATTTTGATGCTGATATTGAATTATTTTCACAAAAATGATGAACCCCAAATTATATTCTATTTTGCATTATTATCCTTACCAATATTATTAGTATTTTTATTATTTTTATTATTATTTTTACCAGTATATATATGATGATTATTATTGTTATTATTATTATTTTCATTATTTTTATCATTATTTTATTATTATTATGTGTTGATTTTTTTATTATTAATATTATTTTTGTTATTGCTCATTAGTTTTGACCTAATTATTTAAATTAAAGCCCTCATTTAAAGCCCAATTTTAATCTGCTGTCTCATTCTTTTCTTTCTGCTCGGATCGTAGCTTGTTGTCGCGTGGTCTACAACGACTTGTCTGCAGCTTGAAACGTCACCATCAGAGTGTCGCAGTACAAGCGTGGTGGGCCCATAACCCATAGGTCCCAGGATCATATAGTTGCTTCTCCTTCCTTGGATTGTTTTGGTTTCCCCTATCTCCACCCATTGACTTATTGTTTGATTCAATTCTTTCCTTTTCATTCTCCCTTTGATTCCTGTTCTGCCTACTCCCTTATTGCTTTGTTATCTTGTGTTGTTTCTTTCCTTTTGATACCGTTTGCTTTTTTTCTTGCATACCATTTGACCCCATTGTTATCTACTTCTTTCTTTTTCTGGTATTGCCGCTGCTTTATTCCTTCCCCATTAGCTTACTGTTTTGCTTCCCTTCCCCCCATTTTGTTTTTGCCTTGTCCTATGTACCGCCTAAGCAAATTTCGAGGACGAAATTTTGTACTAAGGTGGGTAGGATTGTAACCCCTGTTTTTCCAAAAAACGTATTTTGTGTATTTTCTGCATTTAAATACAAAATTTTGCAAATTATTTTTTTTATATTTAGTTTTCAAATTATTTTGTTAAGATGTATTCCTGAATCCTCTATTAAAATCTAATTTTCAGATCAATAGTTTTATTGAAATTATTTTTTATGAATTTTACATTTTTAATACAAATCTTATTTTGTTATTATTACTCTAAGTCTGTTACTATTACTACTACTGTTATTATTAGTGCTATTATTATTTTTATAATAATTATTATTATTATTATTATTATTGTTAGTATTATTATTTTATGGTATTACATTTTAATTTTATATTAAAAATCCTTTTTCTTTATTTTATTTCTATATCTTTTTTTTCCTATTTTCCTTATTGGATTTATATAAACCGAATATATAGCCCATTACCCATTATACTAAAACCCAATACCCAAATAACCTGTTTCCACCTAATCCCCAAACCCACTTTTTAACTAACCTAATAACCCATTATACCCAACCCGTTCATTAACCTCATACTCGAAACCATCCAAAAACCTAAACCCTAAACTTCTTTTCAATATTAACCCATGCAGCCCCCTAACTTGTTTACCCCGCTGCCTCATCTCCCTTCCCTCTCTCCCGTTTCCTCTAACCCCATTACCCTGTATCCCGACTCCCTTGCCTCCCCGTCTCCTTCTCACCGCGTCAGCCTAGCTCTTCTCCCCTGTTGCGAGCTGCAACCAGCATCAGTGCGCCAGCCACCCCCTCTCCCTCTCCCTACATCCCTCCGACTCTCTGTCGCTCTGCTTCTCCCGAAGCCACTGCGACTGCACCGCCCTCAACTCTCCCTGTGCTGCTTAGCCACGATAGCGACCAACCGGCCAGCAGCAACTGTCGCAGCATCGTGCAACACCTCGCAGCAACTGTCGCAGCATCCATTCCCGTTATTCTAGATATTATGAGCTTTCATCCCTGGTTAAGGCAAGTAACTTGTACTCCAATTCATTTGTTTGATACAAGTCAAAAATTTTACCTATAGTGTAGTTGGGTCTAGAGACAACTCTTATTTGTGTTTTGCTTGATGGGTTTTGTCTATATTGTGAAAATTTGGCCATAGATGACTCACGACACAATTTGGACATGAATTAACCTAGGATTATATCCGTTTTTGATTTTAATTATGTGTGTGTGATTTTGGAAGAATTCGTGATTTGGTTGAGACCCATGAGATATTTATAGTGTGGACATGTTAATAACCCTAATTCATGATGTTTAGATATTTGGTAGACTCGATTCTTGTTTGGGTGTGTTTGGATCAATTTTCTTGAATCTATGTTGATTTCGTGTTTAAGGGAAAAATTTGTATTTTGTCGCTGTTCTGTTTTGTTTGCTGTTTTGGAGTACTTTAAAGTCAGTATCTCAATTTCGGTATAAAACATGAGTTTTAGATAATTTCGTCTATTTTCAAATCCCTCTGACCTTGCCTGATTTTGATTTCGTATGACTGAGTTATGACAGTTTTAGTACAGAGGTTTCGATCTTTTCCAGATTCTGTTTTGCGGTAATTTTGATAACAAATTATTTTAAAGAAATATGTTATACATATTATTTTGATCCAAAACTTTGGTCAGTGTTTCCTTATCTAGTTAGGAATTACCCAGAATTTTGGTAAATTTTATTGATGAGTTTTATGTGTTGTTTCAGGCTCGTTTATGAAATCTATACTTGCTGCATTTTGCTCACTGTTCTATAAAGAACCTTATATTCACTATGATTCCTTGTGCTGTATGAAAAATATTTGTGAAATATGAAAGTTAGTTTGTGTTATCTGTTTTCATCTCCCTTTGGCAGATTTGGATATCATTTCACTGGTTGCAAGATATCTTAGTTTTCATGCAGCAGTGTTGGGAATTCCAGATTTGCCAAACTATGTTTTCTTGATGCTTTCTTATTTTTTTGTGAATGATCTAATTTCACTGGAATATTATGAAACTTTATATTTTAATTCTACACATATAAGGGAATACCCCAGATTTCTCGTGGATTTATTTGATGAGTTATGATGCTGTTTTCTTGACTTTGAATTCGTTTTCCTGATTCCTGGCTGAATGTGTTTTATGTTTTCAAATCAATTTTGAGTTGTGATTTTCTAAAACACTATATGATTTATTTATATTCACTGGATTCTTGTCGATGTCTATTTTCCAGATCCTTCGACCGATCCAGATTTGCATTTCTGTAGCGACAAGAATCATTGTTTTAGTACTGTACTGTCATGCTGTCCTGAATATGAACATACACTGTTTTGTTCGTTTATGTGACTGTATATCATCTATGCATATTTATTTATTTCCCTGAACCTAATACTGATTATACCATGTTAGTTTGACATCATTTCGTATACATTCATGCCTGTTTGATGACCATAATAAAAGTAACCAAGTCGGGGTTTAAGAGAAAGATCTAGTAGTGGGAAAGCATAGAAATGTGTACTTAGAAGGGGGCCCGTGTTTCCCATCTGATTATCTGTTATCTGTTATCTGTATGCGATCATGTTACATAATCGTCTGTTATCTGTTATCTGTATGAGATCATGTTACATGATCGTCTGTTATCTGGTATCTGTCTGAACCCTGAGTACACGACCCTATATGATCCCCTACAAAATCTAAAGCGAAATTATTTATTGTAGCAACCATGTGTTATATTTTTTGGGGCGCATGAAGTGCTACCTAGATAGTAATCATACAAGACTTATAAGAACATGACATTTGTATCTGAATCTGTATCTGAATGTGAATCTGACATCTGTATCTGAAACCGGAATCTAAAACTGTTATATGTATTTGGCTATCTGTTATCTGCTCATCTGATTACCTGTTATCTGTCTAGTATTATCACTTGACACTATTATTTGACACTATTTGTATATCTGTTTGCATACTATTTGACATTTGACACTCGACACATGTTAGTATACCATGCTAGATCTGTCTGCTAATAATTAGATTTGTTTAGTTTTTCCCATGTACTTGTATCCTACATTATAAGTGGTCCGTAACTTGCAATTGACGGGTACTTGTTTTTCTCTTTCCTTCTCCTGCAAATTGTCAAATTGCAAATTTTAGTGATCAGCTGCCCGATGGAGTATGTGATCTAAAGTTCTAGTTGGCTGGAGCTTTTTTGCTATCTTCATTTATTTCCTGTTGCTCATTTTGAACATTGTATCTGTTACTTGTATTCTTTGTGTTTGGGCAGTATGACCCAGGATATTTGTTTTATTCAGATCATCACTATTTGAGATTAATAAATTTTATTTCAAGTACTTCTTGTTGGTATTTGGTTCATATGTGCATGTGGTTGACTTTTCTGACTTCCGACTCTGATTATATTGTGATATGTTGTAAAGATTTTTGAACAGCTTATGGATGATGAAAATCATTCGCTGGGCTTTTGTTACGTATCCGTATTCTGTGTTCTCTTTTGGGAAGCGGGGTGTGACATGTATATATATATATATATATATATACACACACACACACATTACATCATGAACAATCAAAACTAACGATAGTGATAACGATAATAAGAGTAATAGCAATAATAATAATAATAATAATAATAATAATAATAATAATAATAATAATAATAATAATAATAATGAGATAATGAGAATAATAGTAACAGTAGCAATGTCATATACAAAATAAGATTATATTACAATATGCAACTAATGAATAGTCATTCGAAAATAACTACAAAATGCGACTAATGAATAGAATGAATAAATAATAAATAATCAACGAAATAACAACAACAATAATAATAGTTAATAAAATTACTAATATTTGGTTTTAGCAATTAAAATAATAGTAATATTACATTTGATTTGGGCTAGAATATAATAGTTGATCAATTAGAAATAGGAGTTAAAGTTAAAATGCATTATTCTTCGGAATAAATAAAAATAAAAGACTTTAATATAAAAATCCAAAATCGAATTTGACAATATTGAATTTATAAAAATTGAAATATAGAAAATACTGAGGAAATACACATTTACGGGAACGGGGGTTATAAGAGAGGATTTACACGAGCTAATCCCCTCATTCTTGACTTCGTGCCAATATTTGAATCTTGTTGCCGCTAAATCTGGTATGGGGGCAAACAGATAGTATTTGTGGATTCTTGGAAAACGTGAATAGCAAACCTGAACCTATTCCGCCGGAGTTTGACCGCTGACTCCCGCCGTTCACCTGCAAAAAGTGCGAGACACCGGGGTTGATCCTGACGACGTACCCTCCGACGCTCAGGTCAGTAATCAGGAAGATTCTAAAAGAGCGTAAATTGGCAAAAGATTGATTACCTCTTAATGGAGATGGATGGGGGGTATTTATAGCCGCCTTTGGGACCGAATTAGGCATGTAATCCCTGTGTTTAGATAAGGAATGTAATCCCTAATTCCCAGTGAAAGGATAGATATAAATCAGGGCCGTTGATTAGGATTAATCAGAAACCCTAATTCTATCCTGGTGGACCGGGTTTGCTGCTGGTTGAAACCCGCACCCAGTTGAGGTGGATCCGTTCACGGGCTAATAGATCTTTGAGGAGGAGAACCAGTACCCACTTCAGACCCATTGGTAGGTGAAATTACCATTTTACCCCTAGGCTTTAAGATGTGTTCCTGATTTGGACGGTTCTGATTTAACCCCATTTTTAGCCATATCACGAGCCCCCCACTCCCGAAGACTGAGCTTGATCAGCCTTTGAGGAGTAGTTTTACTGTCTTAATGGCTGGCGGAGTTGTATCGGAGTCCAAATGGAAGGTTTCAAATCTTTGCAGGAGGCAGTATGGTGATTTTCTAAGTTAGTTGCCTGCTCTGAGTTGTTCTTGAGCTCTTCTGGACATTTGGTGATTTTTATCTATTTTTTCGGAATATTTACTTAATTTTGCGAAGTGTCGATTCGTCGTTCGGGAGTCTTAACAAATGGTCCTAGGCAATAATTATTTACTCGGGGGCTCAAAAATATTTTCCTGGATTTATAATTATTTTCCAGGATTTTTAATTATTTTTTCGCAGTTTTTAAGTAAATAGAACGATTTTAATAAATAAAATACCAAATTATGGCGTGGTGCGATCTGGACCGTTGATCCTGTGCCGTCACGAATTTCTGAAAGATCGGATGGACAGGGTCGCTCGGCAGTAATTTCTCCGCTATTGTGGGTCGGATGGGCACTTCCTCGGAATCCGAGCGAAGTGGCTCGGTTTTTCCCGCGCGCGAGTGGCTCGGATCGCTAGTCGCTCGACTCGGAATTCCGAGCGACGTGGAGCGATCTACACCGTCGGTCTCAGCGCAGGTCTCGAGGCAGGCACAGTTCCCAAGAAAACACTATCTTGTCGTTTAGTGGACGTGGCGTAATCTGGACCGTCCATCATCTCAGGCGCGATTTTCGCAATGATCCAACGGTTGGAGACGCTCGGCGGCGTTTTTCTTCACTTTCGTGGGTCGGATTGGCACTTGCTCGGAATCCGAGCGAAATGGCTCAGTTTTTCCGTTGCACGAGTGGCTCGGATCGCTAGTCGCTCGGCTCGGAGTTCCGAGCGACGTGGAGAGATCTGGACCGTTGGATCTTGGCACGAATCTCGAGGCAAGCACAGTTCCCAAGAAAACACTATCTTGTCGTGTAGTGGTGCTGGCATGATCTGGGCCGTCCGATCGAAATCTTACGCGAATTTTGAGGAGAAAGTCGTTTTTCTCCAATTCGTGGCTCGGATTGGCACTTGCTTGGAATCCGAGCGAAGTGCTTCAGGTCACTAGTTGCTCAGCTGGGAATTCTGAGCTATCCTCTTTGTTGTGGAGGTCGGATCGCCTGTCGCTCGGATTTTGGTTCCGAGGGACGTGGGGCGATCCTAGCCGTTGGATGATGGCACAGATCTCGATGCTGGCTCAGTCCCCAAGAAAACACTATCTTGTCGTTTAGTGGCGCTGGCATGATCTGAGCCGTCTGATCGAAATCTTATGCGAATTTTGAGGAGAAAGTCGTTTTTCTCCAATTCGTGGCTCGGATTGGCACTTGCTCGGAATCCGAGCTATCCTCTTTGTTGCGGAGGTCAGACCGCCTGTCGCTCGGATTTTGGTTCCGAGGTGCCGAGCTATTTTACTTGGGTCGAAACGTTGCTCCCTTTGCCAACAGTTGCGGCTCTTCGTTACTTAGTTATTTGGGCTTTTGTAATGCTTCAAGGGAGGTCCAAGAGTT
This sequence comes from Hemerocallis citrina, assembly GCA_017893485.1. NCBI lineage: Eukaryota > Viridiplantae > Streptophyta > Magnoliopsida > Asparagales > Asphodelaceae > Hemerocallis > Hemerocallis citrina. The sequence goes on from CM030362.1 coordinate 233,330,963, forward strand.
GCGCCCTTACGTTACAAAGCCCAAGAGGCGTCTCTTTTACTATAAGTTTTCACCCCCTCAACACTTTACCTCATTTCTCATTTTCACTTTCTCACTCTTGGTTTTTACTTCTTAGCGAAGTTTTTAGCTCTTGGGTGGCGCTGCCAGCTGTCGCGGCAAGGCGTTTTAGGCTCCGGCAATCTTTTCTGGCCGTACTAGTCACTTCAAGGTCAGTTTCTCTCCTTATTTTTGTAAAAAATGGTTAAGTTTTCTTCCACGGATGAGACCCCCTCCTCGGACCTAGGCGTCAGCCGAGCGGTCAGGCCGAGCAAGGGTAAAGGGAAGGAGGTCATGGAGCCAACCGAAGAGACAATGGTCAGGCCGAATACAGACGAGGAGGTTGCCGAGCCTCTCCAGGAGGTAGTGGTCCGATCTAGCAAGGGCAAGGGTGTGGAAACGATAATCGAGCATTCGAAAACTGCAGGGGAGTTGGGTTGGCATCCGAGCATTCTGTCGAGCGTTGGCGGTGTGCGGATCTACTCCGGAGATCTGTTGGAGAAGGTGACGCAGGGCACCACCAAGTCGATCGAGGAGAACGAGCCGAGGGAAACTTCTGAGGTGGATCAGATCTCTTCGGTCCTGACCGAGGCGGATTTGCATCGTATCCGGAGCGGGTTCCAAATCCCCGCGGAGTACGTGCTCCTTCTCCCCGGCCATGCCTTCCGAGCGTGCACATCATCCTCGGCCGATACGTGCATTTTTCCCGCCGATTCATTGAATGCCGGACTTCGGCTGCCGCTGCACCCTTTCGTAATCGAGGTGCTGCAGTGGTACGGCTTGAGTCCGGCTCAGCTAATGCCGAACACCTGGTGGCACGTTATGGTTTTTGTTTTTCAATGCCAGGAAGTCAGCGCTCTGCCCAATATGTTCATCCTTCGGAGTCTCTACCGTCCTTGCCAACCAAACAAAAATGAGCAGAGGTACTACCTCTCGCCGAGGAAGGGTGTGAAGCTGATCGAGAACCCGAACTCGATCAAGCATTGGAAAGAGAAGTACTTCCTCGTCCGAGCTCCCGAGCCCTGGGTGATCCCGATGGTGTGGTCGAAGGACGGCCTTCCGAATCGGGCGAAGAAAGAGCTCGTGCTCGGCAACGAGGAGGCGGAAATCGTGGAGAAGTTGCTCGGGCATCCGACCCTCAGTTGGAAAGACATCACCGAGGAGGCATTATTCCGAGGGGGTCTCAGTTCGATCGACCCTAGTACGCTTCTCTTATTCTTGTTTTGTCTTTGAGGTTTGGAAAATTTTTCTAACTTTTTCACTCGGTTTGTGCAGAATCTCTCGGCATGGACTACAACGGTCTGATGGCTAAGGCCCGTGCGGCTAAGGAGCAGGAGGTGAGGAAGAGAAAGAGGACCGTATCCGGGCCCCAAGGCGGCCGAGCGCCCAAGATCCCCTCGGTTTCTCCAACCCTCGAGCGGTAGGTTGTCGAGGCTCCTCTAGTTGAGCCCGATCAAGGCCTCGTGGTGCCGTCCGTCTCACCTACCTCGGATGCGCCGACCCCAACGGCGCAAACAGATGCCCCAGGGTCTTCCGGCGGAGCGTTCAACATTAGCGCGGCGCTGGCTCTCGATGTTCTGCCCCTCACTGCCAAGGCGGAGGCAATCCTGATCGAGGAGCACAAGCGCATCTTCGTCCCTGACTGGCGGGTGATGAAGGTCGGCGGGTTCTTAGGGGACGGTAACATTTGCATGCAGGCGGTGAAGCACCTGTCGACCCCAAAAGACTGAGCGGCGCTCAAGGCGGGCGAAGTTGGTGACGCCGCGATGCAGATTGCTCGGAACACCATGTCGGTAAGTAGTAGAGGACTTTCTTCAAAATTTTTCCAAGTTTTTGTGCTCGTGCTTGACTGCTTCTTATATGGCTTGTAGACCCTCTGCCACTTTAATTATTTGCTCGAGGAGTTCGCGAGCAAGGAAAAGGAGATGACCATTCTGAACGACTGGGAACGGTCGGAGCGGTCTAAGGCGGTGAAGCAGCTGGAGGCCGAACAGTTGCATTCTGCTTCTCTGGAGGTCGAAGTCACCGACCTAAAGGCTCAGCTCGCCGAGGCGCTGAGGAGCTCGGCCACCGAGGCCTCCAAGGTCGAGACCCTAGAAAAGGAGATGGCTCGACTCGAAGGGGAGCTATCTAAGGCCCTGAAGGCGTCAGAGGAGGCCCTGAGCGATCACCCGTCGAAGGTGGCGGCCGCAGAGAAGGCAGTTCAGGACGAGGCCGAGGCTCACATGTTGACCAACATGGAGGAAGCGTACGACCGAGCGCTGAAGCATATCGTCGCTCGGAACTCCGGATTCGACGTCTCATCCTACTACTTCTACGACTCCGTAGAGGGTGAGGAAGAGCTGCCCTTGGCCGAGCTCGCTCCGAGGCCGGAGGGCGAAGACTCCAAAGGTGAGGGGGGTGTCGAGGGTGTGATTGTAGCTGTGCCAAACGATGATGAGGTCGACCCCTGACTTTGTCGCCTCTTCTCATTTTCTTGTTCTTTTTTTTTTTCTTTTGTAATGCCTAACTGCGGACTGGCCACCGCTTTTTGTAGCTCTTGGACTTTTAATGAAATGGTTTCTTTTTGGCTGAATATTACAAAGTTTCGCAAAGTTGTTCAACTCTTTTTGCTCGGATTATGTCTTTAAGTATTGAAGACTTCTTTTGATATTTCTCAACTTTTCAGGTCGAGTTGGGCCCGATCACTGAGGTTTCCCATCTTCGTACTGAGCTGAAGAAAATGAAGCGGGCCCTGTCTCGCAGTCGGGATAAAGCATTTTACGACTTCTTAAAATTGGAGGACATCAAAGCAACTGCGAGAGGGTATTTTTGCAAGTTGAGGGAACTGCGGAAGGACATCAAAGCAACTGCAAGAGGGTATTTTCACGAGTTGAGGGAACTGCGGAAGCAACCTCGAGAGACTCGTCTCGAAGGCGAGATAGAGTTGCTCCGTAAGGAGCTCTTCGATGTCGACCAAAAGAATAGTGAACTACTGGCAGAGGTTCGTCATTTGGAGGTAACGGTGAAAGAACATTCGGCGGAGGAAGAGGAGTTAGCTTCGAGGGTGGGGAAGTTGATGTCCGAGCACGATGAGTTGACGGCTAGAATTGACAAACTGAGGAGGATCACCATCGACAGGGGTATCGAAGTGACTCATTTCCGTCGTATCGTGGCCAACAGTACTAACGTTGCAGGCTTGTCTAAACTTCCTCGTCTCAAAGTATCGACGGAGAGCGATATTCTGAGAGATAGGATCGTCGAGCTAGAGGAGGAGATTGCATCGCTGAAACCTCAACCTGTAAGGATCAATGTTCGCAGTACGTCGTGTACTCGCGAAGAGAGCGAAAGAGGTATCTCGTTCTACGAACTTGCGACTCGTTCGTCTGTCGTTAGGCGGAGCCCAGCTGACGCTCAGAGTGGTGTAGCTGTTTCGTCTAGTGGCACCTCGATTGGGGCCACAGCTAGAATTAGCGGCAAAGTGGGTTCTCGCTTCGATGGTTTAGAGTCGAGCTCAGAGGTAAGGCGACGCCGGCCTCGTGTGTCTCTGAACCGAAGCATTCCCCTTCCAAAGAAGCGCTAAACAAGTTGTATTATGCTCTTTGAGTTATTGTAAAAATTCTATTGTAGTGTCAGTCCTGTTTGGGCTCTTAATAAAAAGTCTGTTTTGCTCCTGATGTTCGAATGTTGCGTTGGCTGGTATTAGTTTAACTCCTCCAACTTTTGACCACTACTCAAAATCAAAAGCAAATCTTCCTTCTTATGGGTGAACCACTTTGGCTCGCTTAATAGCGAGCTTAAGAAGTGGAGTCGAACCAAGTGTTGGACTCCGAACTCGTCGTTAGAGTTTGTTCAACGATTGTGGGAGCAATTCCGAATGGAGAACCACTCCTAGGCCACTTAAGAGCGAGCTTGCGGAGCAGAATCGAGCCATGTGTTGGACTCCGAACTCGTCATTAGAGTTTATTCAACGGTTGTGGGTACAATTCCGAATGGCAAACCCCTTCTAGCCCGCTTAAGAGCAAGCTTGCAAAGAGGAGTCGAGCCAAGTGTTGGACTCCGAACACGTAGTTAGAGTTTGTTCAACGGTTGTGGGAGCAATTCCGAATGGCGAACCACTCCTAGCCCGCTTAAGAGCGAGCTTGCGGAGCAAAATCGAGCCAAGTGTTGGACTCCGAACTCGTCGTTAGAGTTTATTCAACGGTTGTGGGAGCAATTCCGAATGGCGAACCCCTTCTAGCCCGCTTAAGAGCAAGCTTGCGAAGAGGAGTCGAGCCAAGTGCTGGACTCCGAACTCGTCGTTAGAGTTTGTTCAACGATTGTGGGAGCAATTCCGAATGGCGAACCACTCCTAGCCCGCTTAAGAGCGAGCTTGCGGAGCAGAATCGAACCAAGTGTTGGACTCCGAACTCATCGTTATGGTGAAGAGTAAAGGCAGAGAAGTACAAGCAATTTTAAGTAAAATATGAAAAAACTTTCTTTATTGATAGCTAATAGGTTACTGCTTTTAAGTTGCGAGCCATTATTACATGAGAGAAATAAAGGAAAAAAAATACAAGTAAAAGGAGAAGAACGGTTCGACATCCCAGAATACTTAGAGAGGCGTTAATGCTCTCTCTTGGTATTTCAAAATATGGTCGGCATTCCAAGTCCTGGGGATCTCTCTGCCTTCAAGGTCTTCTAGACGATATGTCCCGGGCTGAACTACTTTGGAGATCTTGTAGGGTCCCTCCCAATTTCGATCTAGTTTACTCTTCTGACCAGGAAAAGAGATTGCTAACTTTCTGAGGACCAAGTCCCCTTCTTTGAGGTCGGTAGGACGGACTCTCTTATTGTACGCCAACTCGATCCTCCTCTGATAACCCTGTTGGCGGATTGATGCTCTTTCCCGTAGCTCGTCGACCATGTCTAAGTTTGCCCGAAGTTCTCTGGCATTCTGTTCTTCTTCGTAAGTAAGAAGGCGAGGAGAAGGTATTGTTGATTCTTGATTTTGATGATCACAACACAGTGCAACATGTGTCTATGTTATACAGCTAACATTGCAGTGCACAGACCAAAGACAATTCTAGCTGAACAAAAGAACAAGCTCAAAAAGATACAGATGAAGACTTCAAGACAAGGATCAAGACTCAATTCAAGACTCAAAGACTCAAGACTTCAAGCTCAAATGTGTTATATTATTCTGTCTTGTAAACATTGTATTTTACTTTCTGTTGAGTCTTAGTCTGATGTAAAGCCTTGACACCCACACACACACACTCAAGATTTCATAATGTGTGTTTCCTTAAAACCCCAAAAAGAGTCAAAACAGTTTGAAGAATTTTAACCTTTGAGTACCAGTCGACTTAAGCTTCTGCCAGTCGACTGATAGTACAAAACTGCTTAAAATTATTTCAAACTCTGATCAGTCGACTCATATGGCAACCCAGTCGACTGTTCGAGAGCTTTTGACCATTTTCTGTTTTTCAAAATCGAATTTTTTTCAAAATCAAAAGCTCAGATCCGTTGGTTGACAGTTGAGTAACTGTTTTCCCAACGTTCAGGAGATCAAACTCTTTAAATAGAGTTTCAGATCTCACTAAAAAGAACTACTTGATTTTTCATACACTCGAGCATTCTTGTGAAAAACAATTTAAGTGATTTTCTGTGAGAAACAAAGCTTTCAAGTTCATACACTTTGGTTCTCTACATTCAGTCCAGTATAGCATTGAATTCGCTCTGGACTGAGTATAGAAGTCGACCTATTCTTTTAGCCACGTGCATCAACACATACAACAACAAGGCTATAGGTTGACTGTAAAGTATTCTTGTACTCTTGCTCTCGGTTGGAGAGTGTTTTTGACTCTTGGTTGTAGAGTCGGTGTCTTTTCACTCTTGGTAGTAGAGTGGGTTGCTTTCTCTGGTTGAGAGAAAGGACTACGGGTTAGACAAGGTTGTTGTCGTAACGCCGTAGGGTATTCTTGTAATTTTCCAAGAATAGTGGAAATCTCAAGTGGGTTGCTTGGGGACTGGATGTAGGTCGGGAGGACCGAACCAGGATATATCTTGTGTACTCTGTGTTTGATTATCTTGTGTCTGCATTTACTCTGGTTTAATTTAATTCTGCAAAAAGTTTCTGAACAGTCGACTCCTTGCACCATCAGTCGACTGGTCAGTGCCGTTTGTAGTTGTAATTTCAGTGTGCCTTCAGTCGTCTGCCTCTTTCAGCAGTCGACTGCACAGAGTTGTTATTTTCAGTTTTTTTGTACATATCAGTCGACTGGTCCTTACCTCAGTCGACTGCACCGAGAAAAATTTCCGCAGTTTTTATTAAACACTATTCACCCCCCCTCTAGTGTTTGTTGTCTTGCCTACAGGATCCAACACTTGGTATCAGAGCAGGTTACAGGCTATGGCAACTACTTCAAATACAAATCAGTACCATGAAGGCCAATCTACACAACGGCCACCACTATTTGATGGAACGAACTACAATTATTGGAAGTGCCGAATGCGAATTTATCTCCAATCAATCAACTATGAGATATGGCAAATGACAGAGATGGAATATACTGCCCCTACCATTCCATATGCACAATGGAATGATGATCAAAAGAATCAGACTATGAACAATGCCAAAGCAATGAATGCCTTATTTTGTGCACTTACAAAAGAAGAATTCAACCGTGTATCCAATGCTACAACCGCACATCAAATTTGGCATACACTCGAGGTAACACATGAAGGAACGAATAAAGTAAAAGAGTCTAAAATTTCTGTTCTTGTCCACAGGTTTGAGATGTTCAGAATGAAGGACAATGAGACTGTGTCCAAGATGATTACCAGATTCACAGACATCACAAACTCTCTTGTGGCGCTTGGAAAGACTTATACCCAAGCAGAGATGGTCAGAAAAGTTCTACGTGCACTCACTCCAGAATAGGAAAAGAAAACCACAGCAATAGAGGAGGCGAATGACTTGTCAACACTTACTCTCGAGAATCTTGTTGGCAATCTCATGGCATATGAGGTCCAACTTGAAGATCGAAAGAAAGATACAGAATCACACCAAGCAAAGAAGAAATCACTGGCTTTTAAAGCCATGACAGACTCAGAAGATGAGGAAGAAGATGAAGAAGAAATTGCAATGTTCACTCGGAAATTCAAGAAGTTCTTAAAGAAGGGTAAGTTTCATTCTAAAGTTAAAGATTCTAATGACCCTCCTACATGTTTCAGGTGCAATAAAATAGGTCACATGAAGAAGGATTGTCCCTTAGAGAATGCAAAGAACAAGGAAAAATCAACCAACTTCAAGAAGGACAAATATCCAAAGAACAAATTTGCCAAGAACAAGAAGGCTTATCAAGCCACATGGGATGATAGTGATTCATCTTCCGAAGAAGAAACGGATGAAAATAACGAAGTGGCAAATGTATGTTTTATGGCTGCACAAGAACATGTAAGTAATGATTATGATTCCGAAGATCTTCTCGATGCTTTTAATGAAATATTCCAAGAGTTAAAGAAAGAAAAGATTAGAGTTAAGAATCTTGAGAAAGTGAATCAAACACTTAATCAAGAAAATCTTAACCTTGATAAGGAAGTAAAATCCTTAAATTCTCGCATTGCAAGTTTAGATACTGATCTTGAAACTCTCAAAAAGAATTATGAAGAGATTTCAAAGAACGTATCTAAGTTTAACAAAGGCAAAGAGAATTTAAATGATATGCTTCATCATCAAGTTACATCTAGTCAAAAATTTGGACTTGGATTTAAAAAATCTTCTGTAAAAGAATCTCCTGTAGTAAATACTAGTAAAAATAAGTCAACATCTATTTCTAGTGTTACACACAAGTTGTATGATTTCTTTGCAAAGCCAAAGGTTGTTAATTTCAGTGATAAAAGCAAAACTAACATTCGGTTAAGTCGACTGAACCATACAACCAGTCGTCTGTACAGAGAAAGTGGATCTTATTCCACGAGATCAAAACCTCTTATAAGTCGACCTAGTGTATCTATCAGTCGACTGATGTACACCAACAGTCGACTGAATAACACGGGTAAGTCGACTGGACAGAACAAACTAGTATGGGTTCCAGTTAGTCTAAAACAGAATGATAGAATTGCTTATATTAACTCATATATGTTAAATGTGTGTAATTCTACTTATTACATTCCTGCTTATGGAGGAAGGTCAAACTCTTCATGGGTTTGGTTTCCCCCAAACTAATGTGTTTTGGACCCAATAAAAAGGGTACCATATTTACCTCAAACTTTTTATAGGTACCCAAGAAAGAACGCTAGATATTAGACAGCGGCTGTTCAAAACACATGACAGGGCATGCCAACCTACTATCCACCATTCAAAGTATAGATGGAGGAAGCGTCACCTTTGGAGATAACAACAAAGGCAAAGTCATCGGTATTGGCATGGTCGGTAAAATATCTAACCCAATTATAGAAAATGTGCTATTGGTTAATGGTTTAAAGCATAATCTTTTAAGCATTAGTCAATTGTGTGATAAAGGGTATAAAATAGTTTTTGAAAAAGATGCATGCTTGATTTATGATTCTACTATGCAAAATATTGTTTTTCAAGGTTTTCGTAAAAATAATATTTATGAATTGTGTTTGAATGCAATTGATTTTTCAAATGATTTTTGTTTAATAGCCTCTAACAATGAATCTTGGTTATGGCATAGAAGATTTGGACATGTGAACATGAAAAATCTCTCAAAATTATCTAAATATAACCTAGTTAAAGGACTGCCAAAACTATCCTTTAAAAAGGATAAGTTATGTGATGCATGTCAACTAGGAAAACAAATCAAATCCACTTTTAAAACAAAAGACGTAATCTCTACTAGTAGGCCACTTGAATTAATCCATATGGATTTATTTGGCCCTACTAGAGTTGCTTCTTTAAATAAAAGTAGATATGTGTTTGTTTTAGTAGATGATTTTTCAAGATTCACTTGGACATTCTTTTTAAAACATAAAAATGATGCTTTTGAAGAATTTGCACATTTTTGTAAACGTGTTCAAAATCAAAGATCTCTAACCATAGTCACTATTAGAAGTGATCATGGTGGAGAATTTGAAAATAAAACATTTACAGAATATTGCAACAAGAATGGTATAACACATTCATTTGCATTTCCAAGAGCTTCACCACAAAATGGAGTGGTTGAAAGGAAAAATAGGACCTTGCAAGAATGTGCACGTACTATGCTTGTTGAAAGCAATTTACCAAAGCATTTTTGGGCTGAAGCTGTTGCTACAGCTTGTTATGTTTTAAATAGAATTCTTCTAAGACCTAAACTAAAGAAGACTTGTTATGAGTTATTTTTTAATAAAATTCCTAAAGTCTCTTACTTTAAGACATTTGGTTGCAAGTGTTTTATTCTAAACACAAAAGATAATTTGGACAAATTTGATCCTAGATCTAATGAGGGTATCTTTTTGGGATACTCAAATAGGAGTAAAGCATATAGAATTTTCAATAAGTCTACAATGACTATTGAAGAATCAATGCATGTTACATTCGATGAATCCTTACCTTCATCAACCTTAAATAAAGATGATGAAACTGATTTATCACCTTTAGATAATGTGATTAAATCCTTAGAGCAATCTAATCTGTCTGATAAGTCGACTGATAAGATCTCCCAGTCGACAGACGTAAAGCAGTCGACTGACAAACAAGTCAAGTCGACTGATCCGATTGTGATATCTTCAACTTTACCAAAGTCATTTGTTGAAGTTAAAGATCATCCTCATGACTTAATAATTGGTGACATCTCCCATGGTATTCAGACACGTTCACATGTTAATATGATCTCTCATACAGCATTCTTGTCGGATTTTGAACCGAAAAATATACAAGAAGCATGTGAGAATGAATATTGGATGAATGCCATGCAAGATGAACTAAACCAATTTATAAGGAATGATGTATGGGATTTAGTTCCTAGACCTCCTGATCAGACTATTATTGGTACCAAATGGGTATTCAAAAATAAGTTAGATGAATCAGGACAAGTTGTAAGGAACAAGACTAGATTAGTTGTCCAAGGATATAATCAAGAAGAAGGTATAGATTTTGATGAAACATATGCTCCTGTTGCTAGACTAGAATCTATTCGTATATTATTATCTTTTGCTTGTTTTATGAATTTTATACTTTATCAAATGGATGTGAAAAGTGCCTTTCTTAATGGGTTTATTAAGGAAAATGTTTATGTTAAACAACCACCAGGTTTTGAACATGAACAATTTCCAGATCATGTTTATAAATTGAAAAAGGCTTTATACGGTCTTAAACAAGCACCTCGTGCTTGGTATGATCGTTTAAAAACTTTTCTTTTAGAAACAGGATTTGAAATAGGTAAAGTAGACACTACTTTGTTTATCAAAAGAGTTAAGAATGATATCTTAATCATACAAATATATGTTGATGATATAATTTTTGGTTCTACTAATAATAATCTATGTCAAGAATTTGCTAATATCATGAAAAATGAATTTGAGATGAGTCACATGGGTGAACTCAATTATTTCCTTGGACTTCAAATTAAACAGTCCTCAAATGGCATATTTATCAATCAAGGCAAATATGCAAAGGAATTACTCAAACGTTTTAACATGGATAGTACTAGTTGTAAATCCACACCTGTGGCTACTACTACTACTCTTGACAAAGACTTATTAGGTAAAAGTGTTGATCAAAAACTCTATCGAGGTATGATTGGGTCACTCTTATATATTACCGCAAGTAGACCAGATATTATGTTCAGTGTATGTTTATGTGCTAGATATCAATCTAGTCCTAAAGAGTCTCATTTAAAAGCAGTGAAACGAATTTTAAGATATATTAAAGGCACATCTGAATATGGTTTATTTTATCCACGCACCGATAATTTTCAACTTTTGTCTTATAGCGATGCCGATTTTGCTGGAAGCAAAACTGATCGCAAGAGTACTAGTGGTACATGTCACTTTTTGGGACATTCCCTAGTATCTTGGTGCAGTAAAAAGCAAAACTCCGTATCCCTATCAACCACAGAAGCTGAGTATATCGCTGCAAGTTTGGCATGTGCACAAATTTTATGGATGAAACAAACCTTATTAGATTATGGTATTTCATTTGAGAAACCCTCAATTATGTGTGATAATACCAGTGCAATTAATCTATCTAAAAATCCAATTCAACATTCACGTACGAAACATATTGATATTCGACATCATTTTCTACGTGATCATGTTTTGAAAGGAGATATATCTTTAGACTTTATCTCTACTGATAAACAAGTAGCAGATATATTTACCAAGCCCCTTAAGGAAGATACTTTCATTAATTTAAGAAGAGAACTTGGAATTTGTGATTTTATTGATATTTGCTGAAAATTGTTACTGTTAAGTCGACTATACTTTTGAGTAAGTCGACTGTACTGATTTTTTAATTCATACCAATTTTTTTTTTTTTTTCTCTGACCAGTCGCCTGGTTCCTCTACCAGTCGACTGATTAGTCGACATAAAATAATTTATTTTCTTCTCGACTCAGTCGACTGATCTCCCTACCAGTCGACTGTCGCGAGCTAAATCATCTTCAGCGACTATTCATCGCGTCTTTTGAGATGGAATTCACTCATTTTTCACCCGTGATCTTTAATCCTCACCGTCGATTTCACTTCTCCTTGATCTCAGCCGTTCCCTCACAGTTAAAACCTATTTTCACCAGCCGCATTCACTCCTTACCGTTCTCAAGTTTTTTTTTACCCCCAATTTCAAAACCCTAGCTTTTGGAGAAGAAGGAAATCTGCTCTCTCCGTGGTGCTTGTGCTTGCTCCTGCTCGACTTTCTCTCTTTTCTTAGGTATAACCTTTTCGACTCTGTTCTCATGGCACCCAAACGCTCAAAACGTTCTCATGAGGGTACTTCTTCTTCACAAGAATACACCCAATATCTCTTGAGTCCCGATCTTCTTGATCGTTGGTATGTTTTTTGTACCATTCAAATCTTCCCTGGAAGATTTGTAAATTTTGATGATCTAGACCGTTTTAATCTCATTCCACTATTTCAAAATTGTAGTCTTTATGACTTTCTCTCATTATCAAACCAACCTAATTACTATCCCTAACTCATTTATTTGTTTTACACAAATATGAGAATTGTGCAAAAACCTAATGGGGATGTCCTAATCCGGTCGTCTGTGAAAAATGTTAGAATGCACCTCACACCGACTAGGATTAATGAAATTTTGGGTATTGATGATGTGGGATTACCTCTTGATGAAATTCTTTTAGATAATCCTTCTATTTTATCTAGAATTTTCCTACCTAATGCAAACCCTCCAATGACAAGCAAAAATATCAAACCAATTGCTAAGCTTGTCGGTAGAATATTAGCTTATAACATCCTTCCTAAAAAGGGTAGTTATGACCAATATTCTATTGAATTACAAAAAGCTATATATGCAATTTTTGGTAGAATTGCTGTTAACTGGGGTCAAGTTATTTTTTCAAAACTTAATCAAGACCACACTCACTTTTTACCTTTTGGCGGTCTTCTCACTAGAGTTTTTATCACTTTTGGAGTTGATCTTGATTCGGAGACAAATGTTGTCTCTCGTTATGAATGTTTTGATCGTGCTAGCTTGGCACGTATGAAACTCCTTGATGCTCCTACTCGATCACCCCCTAGGTCTCCTCCACTCTCCCAAGCTCCCTTAGGTTCATCTTCTGGACCTAGAGCCTCTCAACCTTCTACATCTGATGATCCACCTCTCCCTCAAGCCAATTATGATGACCCTCGTACCATGTATGACTGTGTTTCCTATCTAATGCAGCATTCAGTCACTGTCGATACACATCTTTCTACCCTTGGCTCCAAACTAGACCATATTAATTCTGAGATAGCCAATCTCACTCATCTCTTCACTTCTCAGTTTCCTCCTCCTTCTCAAGATGATGACGAAGACTCCGTTGAAGATGATTGAAGATTACTATTTTTTTTCTTTTTTTATTTATGTAATTTTCCTTTTAATGCATTTGTTTTTATGTATTAGACTTTCTCTTTTAATGCAAAACCTTGTTACTTTGTGTTTTTTGATGATTCCAAAGGGGGAGAGAAAGAAAGCTCTGAAAATTTTAACTATTTGTGTTATGATATATCTGTGCTATGTGTTATATTCTGCATGCTATGTGTTCTGCATTTGTTTCAGCGGATTCTGAGTATTGAAATATCTCTGGTCAGTCGACTTTCCCAAGGATACAGTCGACTGCTGCTGATACTTGCTGCATCTGTGATACTTAACTGTTTTCATGTTATGTTCAGTCGCCTGATCTATTGTTCAGTCGACTGATACATTCTTTATATCAAGAATTTGCTTTATGTATGCATATTGTGCTTTCAATAGGGGGAGCTTTCAAAATCTATGCTTGTATGTCTTTATATAAATTGTTATCAGCTATTGTGTTGTCATCATCAAAAAGGGGGAGAATGTTGATTCTTGATTTTGATGATCACAACACAGTGCAACATGTGTCTATGTTATACAGCTAACATTGCAGTGCACAGACCAAAGACAATTCTAGTTGAACAAAAGAACAAGCTCAAAAAGATACAGATGAAGACTTCAAGACAAGGATCAAGACTCAATTCAAGACTCAAAGACTCAAGACTTCAAGCTCAAATGTGTTATATTATTCTGTCTTGTAAATATTGTATTTTACTTTCTGTTGAGTCTTAGTCTGATGTAAAGCCTTGACACCCACACACACACACTCAAGATTTCATAATGTGTGTTTCCTTAAAACCCCAAAAAGAGTCAAAACAGTTTGAAGAATTTTAACCTTTGAGTACCAGTCGACTTAAGCTTCTGCCAGCCGACTGATAGTACAAAACTGCTTAAAATTATTTCAAACTCTGATCAGTCGACTCATATGGCAACCCAGTCGACTGTTCGAGAGCTTTTGACCGTTTTCTGTTTTTCAAAATCGAATTTTTTTCAAAATCAAAAGCTCAGATCCGTTGGTTGACAGTTGAGTAACTGTTTTCCCAACGTTCAGGAGATCAAACTCTTTAAATAGAGTTTCAGATCTCACTAAAAAGAACTACTTGATTTTTCATACACTCGAGCATTCTTGTGAAAAACAATTTAAGTGATTTTCTGTGAGAAACAAAGCTTTCAAGTTCATACACTTTGGTTCTCTACATTCAGTCTAGTATAGCATTGAATTCGCTCTGGACTGAGTATAGAAGTCGACCTATTCTTTTAGCCACGTGCATCAACACATACAACAACAAGGCTATAGGTTGACTGTAAAGTATTCTTGTACTCTTGCTCTCGGTTGGAGAGTGTTTTTGACTCTTGGTTGTAGAGTCGGTGTCTTTTCACTCTTGGTAGTAGAGTGGGTTGCTTTCTCTGGTTGAGAGAAAGGACTACGGGTTAGACAAGGTTGTTGTCGTAACGCCGTAGGGTATTCTTGTAATTTTTCAAGAATAGTGGAAATCTCAAGTGGGTTGCTTGGGGACTGGATGTAGGTCGGGAGGACCGAACCAGGATATATCTTGTGTACTCTGTGTTTGATTATCTTGTGTCTGCATTTACTCTGGTTTAATTTAATCCTGCAAAAAGTTTCTGAACAGTCGACTCTTTGCACCATCAGTCGACTGGTCAGTGCCGTTTGTAGTTGTAATTTTAGTGTGCCTTCAGTCGTCTGCCTCTTTCAGCAGTCGACTGCACAGAGTTGTTATTTTCAGTTTTTTTGTACATATCAGTCGACTGGTCCTTACCTCAGTCAACTGCACCGAGAAAAATTTCCACAGTTTTTATTAAACACTATTCACCCCCCCTCTAGTGTTTGTTGTCTTGCCTACAGGATCCAACAGGTATGCCGACTTCCAGTGGGATCACAGCCTCGGACCCATAGGTGAGGTTGAATGGCGACTCTCCTGTGGGGGTCCGTTTCGTGGTGCGGTAGTTCCACAGCACGTTAGGGAGCTGATCGACCCATAAGCCTTTAGAGCACTTATTCATCCTCTTCTAAATACCGGAGAGGATCTGTCGGTAGCATTCTCCACTTGACCATTCGACTGTGGATGGGAGACGGAGAAGAAACATTGTTGGATGGCAAGGTCTTCACATAGAGCTCGGAAGGCAGCCCCGGCAAACTGGGTTCCGTTGTCTGTTATGAGGACCCGAGGGACACTGAATCGGCAGATAACATTCTTCCAGAAGAACTGAAGTACTTTGTTCTCGGTGATTGTGGCCAAGGGCTCAGCCTCTATCCACTTCGAGAAGTAGTCGATTGCCATGACTAAGAATTTGAGCTGGCCGGGAGCTGGTGGGAATGACCCTAGTAAATCCATCCCTCACATTGCGAAAGGGATAAGACTTGATAGGGAGGTGAGTGGAGCTTGTGGGAGGCGACGGACGTTGGAGTACTTCTGACAAGAGCTGCATTACCGAACGTGTAGTTCGGCGTCTTTTAGGAGAGTGGGCCAGAAATATCCATAATTCAACACTTTCCGGGCTAGGGATCTGGACCCTGAATGTGCCCCGCCGATGCCTTCGTGGAGTTCTTGCAGGGCGTATTCGGCTTGTTCCGGGGACAGGCATCTCAAATAAGGCCTGCCCGTCTACTTGTGTGAAGGAGCGCTTGTATAGGATGCCCTCGATAAGTGTGTATCGCTCTGCTCGGGTTCTCACTCGGCGAGATTCTTTAGGGTCTTCGGGGAGGAGCCCATCCCTTAGGAATTCTACCAGGGGCTTTATCCAGTTATCTTGAAGCAGGACAGGTAGAGACTCCAACGAGTCGGAAGTTTCATCTTCTATACTTGGCTTCAGGAGCACCTCAATCAAGACGGTCTGCTCGAGACCTTGGAGGGAGGAGGAGGCTAGCTTGGAGAGGGCATCGGCTTGGGAATTCTCCTCTCGGGGGATTCACTGGATGAGAGCGTCTTCAAATAGGACCATGAGATTCCTAACCCTGGCTATGTACTTAGCCATTCGGTCATCTCGTGCCTCGTACTCGCCTAGGACCTGATTTACGACCAGCTAAGAGTCGCTAAAGATCCGGAGGCGCTACGCCCCTGCATTGCGAGCCATTCTGAGGCCGGCTATGAGTGCCTCATATTCTGCTTCGTTGTTAGAGGCCTTGAAGTTGATCCGGAGGGAGTATTGGAGGATGAAATCATCTGGGCCGGCCAGAATGACCCCGACTCTGCTTTCCTCGTTACAAGAGGATCCATCTACATAAACCGACTAGACAGGAGGTCCCTTCATTGCTTGGCTAACCTCGGGGATGGTACTTTCAACTATGAATTCAGCTAAGGCCTGACCCTTGATCGCGGTCCGAGGCTGATACGTTATATCATGCTGGCTCAGCTCGATAGACCACTTCATGAGGCGACCGGAGGTCTCTAGTTTGTGGAGAACTTGCTTCAGCGGTTGGTCGGTAAGAACGACCACCGAATGGGTTTGGAAATATGGGCGAAGCTTTCTTGTGGCCATGACTAAGGCGTATGCCATCTTCTCTATCCTCGGGTAGCGGAGCTCGGCATCCCGAAGTATCTTGCTCACGTAATAAATGGGCTTTTGAGTCCTATCTTCTTCCCTCACGAGGACGGCGCTGAGGGTCTGCTCGGAGGCTGCTAAGTAGAGGTAGAGGGTTTCCCCGGGAACAGGTTTGCTGAGGAGAGGAGGATTGACTAGGTAAGCCTTCAGCTGATCGAATGAGTCTTGTTGCTGTTGACCCAACTCGAAGCCTTTAGCTCTCCTGAGAGCCTTGAAGAAGGGAACACACTTCTCCCCTGACTTGGCAAGGAAGCGCCCTATGGCTGCCAGGCGACCCGTTAGCTTCTGAACCTCTTTAACATTCTTCGGGGGAGCTATGTCTAATATGGCTTTGATCTTCTCGGGGTTGACCTCGATTTCTCTTTGGCTGACCATGAAGCCTAGGAATTTTCCCAACGAGACTCCGAACGCACACTTGTTCGAATTGAGCCTCATATCGTGCTTTCTGAGTACATCGAACGCCTCCTGCAGATCGGCCACATGATCGGCCCCGTGGATGCTCTTCACAAGCATATCGTCAACATATACCTCCATATTTCGTCCGATCTGTGCTTGAAAAACCTTGTTGACGAGGTGCTGATAAGTGGCACCTGCATTTTTCAAACCGAAGGGCATTACCCTGTAGTAGTAGAGGCCTGATCGGTTACAAAGGAGGTTTTCGGGATATCCGGGGGAAACATACGAATCTGATTGTAGCCTGAGAAGGCATCCCTGAAGCTGAGGAGTTCATGGTCTGAAGTAGCATCAATCAAAGTATCGATACATGGAAGAGGGAAGGGGTCTTTGGGGCATGCCTTGTTGAGGTCGGTAAAGTCGATACAAATCCTCCAGGTCCCATTGGACTTCTTCACCATCACTACATTCGAGAGCCATTCGGGATAATTGACCTCTTGTATGAACCGGGCCTTCAAGAGCTTGTCCACCTCCTCTTTTATAACTTGCTGGCGCTTGGGGGCGAACTTGCGCCTCTTCTGTTGGACTGGTTTGGACCCCAGAGCGATGCTGAGGCAGTGGACTAAAAGCTCTTCGAAAATTCTGGGCATGTCTGCGGCTGACCAAGCAAAGAGGTTGCGATTCCTACGGATGCACTAGACTATGTCAGAGCATAAGGCAGATGGGAGGGTCTTGCTAACAAAGAACTTTCGGCTCGGATCCGGCTCAGAGATAGCACTTCCTCCAACTCATCCACCGGCTCAGACATCGGTCGGACAACATCTTGGGAGATTTCAAGAGTTTCGAGGGAGAGGACTGGAACCATAGTAGAGGTCATGTAGCATTTGCGGGCCATTTCCTGATTGCCTTTTACTTCCCCTACTCCTGCCCGGGTGGGGAATTTCATCTTGAGGTGATAAGCGGAGGGGACGGCTTCGAGAGCAGCTAAGCCGGGCCGGTCCAAAATGACATTGTAGGTTGTAGGGACATCCACGACCATAAAGTCCATCGACTCCGTTCGGGTAGTAGGAGTTTTTCCAGCGGTTACGTCGAGGGTGATAACCCCTTCAATAGTCACTGGCACTCCCGTGAACCCATGGAGTGTGTATCCGGCGGGCTTAAGTCTGTCCCGGGATAGTTTGAGGCCTTTGAAAGCGGCAAGGAAGAGGATGTTAACGGAGCTGCCATTGTCCACTAGCATCCTTTCCACTTTAAAGTTCTCTATTTGGTGGTTGATAACGAGTGCGTCACAATGGGGGGTTCGGACACCCTCAAGGTCTTCATCTGAGAATGTGACGGGCACTCCAAGGCCTTTAGGAGGAGGTGTGGCGTGGACCGAATTAACTTCCCTAATAAATGCCTTTCGAGAGGAGTTGGAGGAGCCCCCCATTGGGCCCCCATGAATGAGGTGCAGGACACGCTCTTCTTCGAATTCGGGCGTTTCATCACGTTCAGAACGCTTGTTAGCCCCCCCGAGGCGGGGGAGGAAGATCGGCTCGGTCCTTTCTCACGAACTTGGTCAGCTGCCCTCTTTGGATGAGGGCTTCTATCTCATTTTTCAGGGCCCAACAATCATTAGTATCATGGCCATGGTCCCGGTGATAGCGGAACCACTTCTCTTTATCCCTCTTCTTGCCAAGGGTGTTCATTTTTGGCGCAGGGGGCAGCACCCCTTCCTTCTCAACTTTCATGAGAATTGTGGAAATGTTGGCGTTAAGAGGAGTGAACTTTTCGAATCTGGGGGGAGGTCGGCGTTGTCCGCCATTGTCCTTTTGGAGCTTCTTGGCTCCTTCTTCTTCTGTTCCCTTTCTCTTGGACCCGGAGGAAGGCCCCTCAAAGTTGGGGCGGTGCACAGCTTCCTCGGCCCGAATATACTTTTCGCTCCGGAGGTGGAGGTCAGAGAAGTTCTGCGGGGGCTTCTTGGCGAGGGAGGAGCGGAGGCTGGAGTTGAGGACATTGGATTGGAATGCTGCTGCAGCGACTGACTGGTCGAGGGATGCTATGGACCTGGCTTCCGCTGTGAACCATTTCACATAGTCTCTCAGCTTCTCACCCTTCTTCTGGTTGAGGTAGAGTAGCGAAATGCTCTTCTTCTCAGTTCGGCCGCTACTTACGAAGTGGATGACGAAGAGGGTCTCAAATTGCTCGAAGGAGAATATCGATGATGGGGTAAGGCGAGAGTACCATTCTCGAGCCGGACCCTTGAGGGTAGCAGGGAAGGTCTTGCACAGCAGGGCATCGGAAGCTTGATGGATGAGCATGAGGGTCTTAAAGCTTTTGATGTGATCGACGGGGTCAGACTCCCCGGAATAAGTCTAGAATTGAGGAGGTTTAAAGCCAATTGGTATGGGTGCCTCCATTATGGTTTGGGAAAAAGGAGGTCGACTCGGGCGAAGGGTCCTTCCTCTAAGCTCTTCTTCTCTGTCTACCTGACCCAAGCGCCTCTCCATTTCGTGGAGACAGCGGTAGACAGCATCATCCCTTCGACGGTAATCAACCGAGCCTCTAGACTCGTCTTCGTACGGGGGAGAGTGGGGGCTACGACGATGGTAGCTCCTGAGGCGGCGAGGACTAGGAATGTGCTAGGGGTTGCTAGGAGCTGGGGGAGGAGTTAGGGACCGTCGGCGAGGACTTCGAACCGGAGGAGGAGTGGGAATCCTTGGAGCATTGGTGTTGTTGGGTCGGAGATTGAGAGCTTGTAGGATGGTGGCTTGGAATTGCTGGAAATCGGCACGAGTGATGGGTGCCTCATCGTTCCTTGGATGCTGCCGACAGGCTGGGGAATGGGGTCTTCTCTTGTGATGCTCGGGGGACTCTCTCCGCCCTCTTCGGGTGGGGGACCTTCTGTAGTCTCGGCGGTGAGGAGATCGCTCATCTGGACGTTGTTAGCGGGAGGCTCCCTCTCGGGCCCCCCTCTCATCCAGACGGCGGCGAAGATCCTCATCCTTATGCCGATTGAGGATGGTATTGCGAAGGTCGGAAGCTCGAGGATTGCGGGAGGCCATAGAATCCGTAGAGGCATTGTGTACTGAGACGTGGTCCTGATGGAGAGGTTGCTTCTGCGGGTTGGGACGCGAGACCCCTGCGCCGGCATTTTAAGGACCGGGGGGACCCTCAGGAGGTTGCTGATTCTGAAGAGGAGGCTGGTCCTGTTGGAGAGGGTCCTCTGCTTGAGGAGGAAGTTGCCCTTGCTGCTGAGCGGGTTGGATGGGGACTTCCTGTTGTTGATCGACGGGGTTGGGTCCACGGTTGGACCCTCTGGATCTTACTTTTGTAGGAGGCATGGCTGGAGAAGATCTGACCAATGGGAAGAGGGGAGGCTGCTATTCGTTTGATTCCCACAGACGGCGCCAATGTGTTGCCGCTAAATCTGGTGTGGGGGCAAACAGATAGTATTTGTGGATTCTTGGAAAACGTGAATAGCAAATCTGAACCTGTTTCGTCGAAGTTTGACCGCTGACTCCCGCCGTTCACCTGCAAAAAGTGCGAGACACCGGGGTTGATCCCGGCGACGCACCCTCCGACGCTCAAGTTAGTAATCAGGAAGATTCTGAAAGAGCGTAAATTGACAAAAGATTGATTACCTCTTAATGGAGATGGATGGGGGGTATTTGTAACTGCCTTTGGGACCGAATTAGGCATGTAATCTCTGTATTTAGATAAGGAATGTAATCCCTAATTCCTAATGAAATGATAGATATGAATCAGGGCCGTTGATTAGGATTAATCAGAAACCCTAATTCTATCCTAGTGGACCGGGTTTGCTGCGGGTTGAAACCCGCACCCAGTTGAGGTGGATCCGTTCGCAGGCTAATGGATCTTTGAGGAGGAGAACCAGTACCCGCTTCAGACCCATTGGTAGGTGAAATTACCATTTTACCCCTAGGCTTTAAGATTCGTTCCTGATTTGGATGGTTCTGATTTAACCCCATTTTTAGCCATATCAAATCTAAAGATCGTATCTTCCATGCATTCATGTAGATCTATTGGTATTAGGAATTACTCATGTATATCCTCTCATCGATAAACTATTGTAGAGTTGTATCTAGGTTGCTTTTGATTGAACCTTCGTTTGATGTATTGTTTAGTATTTTGTCTTTCTTTGCTATGATCTCGTGCTTACCATGTTAATATAAAGACTAATTGAATTGATAACTATAACCCTAGATAACTTTTATACCATGAAATATGTTAATCCAGAATTTTTACTGTCTGTCTGAAGTTTGCATGATCTTTTCGACCCATCTATTGACGTTGAACCATGAAAGTTTGTGAATATGAAATGTATCCCTATGTGTCTAGTTTCCAGAACACTAAAAATTATTGAATTCCGACTTATATTGCATGTGTTATGATTATTTTACTACTGCTATGTTTGTATTTCCAGAATTCTTGATTCATGATTATACCATGTTAAACTAATTAAATAGATGAACTAATGATCAAATATTGCCATGATAATTTTTAGGTTGATAGCTAACATGCTTAGGGTATTGATAATTATTTTTAATGACTTTTAAAATGAATAATTACTGATTTTATTACTATAACTAATTATCATCATTAACGAGCCAGAATCAGTAATCTATAAAGAACCCTATAATTAACATAGCTACTGTTATCAGAATTTTGAATTTAAATATGCGTTGGAACTGGGTAGAAGTCTATCTTCTAGAACTTCTGACGAACCCACATTTGATATTCTGTAGCAGCGAGAAATCAAATTTTAGTACAGTAACCTACTGCTGTGTAGAATTGAATTTCCATGTTTTGATAATATAATTGAATCTATATTATTATATTTGATGCGTTTCAATTGTATAAATTGCTTTGCATTATCTTAGTTTCGTAGTGTCATCATCCTAGTATTCCCTATTAATTATCTCATCGTTTCCCCATTGACATTATAGTCCCTAGTGTTCCCTATGGATATCGTAATATTGCCAACCATTATTGCATGTCGATTTAATAAATAATTAATTAACAAGCCGGGGTTTAAGGGTAATTTAAGTAGTGGACAATGTAGTCATTGTACTCGGAGGAGAGACTATGTTTCCCTAAATAGTATTATCGATTAGTATTTTATTGTATAGTGTATCGTGGCCAAATTATCATATCATGTATCAAAGAGTGAATCATGATTAGTGAATAATTATTATCGTTGCCGAGTACATGATCTACAGAGTACACCACTTAGATCTAAACGACATTGGTTGTATGCATCAAACCTGTGGTATGGGACGTAGTAGTACATGCATTAGTTAGGACTAAAATGAATAATAGACTTAGGATTGTCATCACATCATCATTGCATATTGTCATCATTATGGAATATTGTTATCATTATTGTTTACTGCTATTGTTATTATTATTGTAATTGCTATTGACTGTCCTTATTTCCGTTGTTCAATACTTTTCTCAACTTGCTGTCCATTACTTTCTCTAAGGACGTATTATTCTCTTTTTGTAGATGAACAGCCTACAGGTAATCAAGGAGAATTGCCAGCTGGATTGAGAGAACAACAATGGAGAAGGAATTGATAGCATTGTCGCATATTTGTTTCATTTATGTTTTAGAGACTTAAATCATTGAATGTTGCTATTTTGTCACTTTATTGTATTTTGGGCTTTGTCCTAGGATTATTGTTATATCTCTAGATTTGGTTATCTCATTATTATCTCATGATTCAATTCGTTTTGTGATTTATGTTGTTATTCTTATATGCATGCATGGTTGTATAGCTTTCATGTTTATATTGTTGAGTTCAATCAGTAACAGCTTATGGATGACGCTAGTCATTCGCTCGGTCAATGTCACGTGCTCGTGTTCCGTATTTTTGGAAAGTGGGGCGTGATAATGTTAAACCCGAATATGCAAGAATAACGGGATGAGGATCCCGGGGTGACTTACGTAACAAGTGCATCACATGCAAAAGCCACACACAGCAAGACAACGGCCACAATAGCAAACAACAAATTTCGGAACCCAAAATAGCAAACGGCAGATCTGCGATCTCCAACAACAAACAATAGATCCACAACAGCTATATCGCAAGCGCAGCTCTGGCTCAGCTTCGACGGCAGGCGGCGGTGTGCGGACTAACGAGGGCGGTGGTCGCCGACAAGGTGAGGTAGTAGCAGTCTCGGCAGGAGCGACGACGGTGGACTGGTCACGGTGATGGACTTGTGACGAGGAGGGAAAGGCTCGGGAGCGGGAGATGGTGGTTGTTGCGAGCGGCGGCGATGGCACTCTGTTTCGAAAGGAAACAGAAGAAGCGGCAGGAAAACAGAGGAGGCGAGGGGGTTCAGTGGTCACCGGTGTCGACGAAGGCAATCGATCGGGGGGGGGGGGGGTCGAAAAGGGTGCAGTCGAGAGGTCGGAGGTTGATGGCGATCGGGGAGTGCTTCGATGGGTTTTGGAGGTGGATGCGGTGGTGATGAAGGTAGTGGGTCGAAGGGGAGAGAGACGAGGACGATGGCGTCGAGAATGGAGGATGGGGATGACAATGGCAATGGCAGGGAGGCGCAGGGTGTAGGCGTCAGGGTTGGGTGCAGCAAACAAAGAAGATGAAGAGGGAAGAAGACATAGGGTTGCACAGTGGGGGGGGGGGGGGGGTTCAACAGTGGAATAAATGAGTATGGCGGCTGATTAGTTGAGGATTAGGTTAGATGGGGGATTAAGATTTGGGTTAAGGGGAAAAGATAAGTATATATAGGGGTTTATTTAAGATGGGTTATTAGGTAGTGGGTACGGGTATAGGGCAGGATCCAGTAAGAATGGGTTAAAGGGTTAAAGGGTTTGGGTTTAAATCCAATAGGGAATAAAATAAATAAATAAAAATAGGATTTAGATTAAAATTGAAAAAAATTGAATAGTATTATAATATAACAAATAAATCAAATAGTATGCATTGCATTAATACTCAACAATTAAATACATAGAATAGAATGTATGGATTCCCAAAATAAATAAGATTGGATCTAAATGGTTAAAATATAATAGATAGTAGTACACATTAATTTATTAAATCAAATAGTACACATAAAATCTATACACTAATTGTTACCGCTAAATCTGGTGTGGGGGCAAACAGATAGTATTTGTGGATTCTTGGAAAACCTGAATAACAAACCTGAACCTGTTCCGCCAGAGTCTGACTGCTGACTCCCGCCGTTCACCTGCAAAAAGTGCGAGACACAGGGGTTGATCCCGGCGACGCACCTTCCGACGCTCAAGTCAGTAATCAGGAAGATTATGAAAGAGCGTAAACTGGCAAAAGATTGATTACCTCTTAATGGAGATGGATGGAAGGTATTTATAGCCGTCGTTGGGGTCTAATTAGGAATGTAATCCCTGTGATTAGATAAGGAATGTAATCCCTAATTCCTAGTGAAAGGATAGATATGAATCAGGGCCGTTGATCAGTATTAATCAGAAACCCTAATTCTATCCTGCTGGACTGGGTTTGCTACGGGTTGAAACCCGTACCCAGTTGAAGTGGATCCGTTCGTGGGTTATTGGATTTTTAGGGAGGAGATCCAGTACCCATTTCAGACCCGTTAGTAGGTGAAATTACCATTTTAGCCCTAAGCTTTAAGATTCGTTCCTGATTTGGACGGTTCTGATTTAACTCCATTTTTAGCCATATCACGAGCCCCCCACTCTCGAAGACTGAGCTTGATCAGGCTTTGAGGAGTAGTTTTACTGTTTTAATGGCTAGCAGAGTTGTATCGGAGTCCAAATGCAAGGTTTCGAATCTTTGCAGGGGGCAGTATTGTAATTTTTTAAGTTGGATGTGCACTCTGAGTTGTTCTTGAACTCTTCTGGTCATTCGGTGATTTTTATCTATTTTTTCAGATTATTTATTTAATTTTGCGAAGTGTCGATTCGTCGTTCAGGGGTCTTAATAAATTGTCCTGGGCAATAATTATTTACTCGGGGGCTCAACAATATTTCCCCGATTTTATAATTATTTTCTGGGATTTTTGATTAATTTTCCCAAATTTTTAACCATTTTTTCGCTATTTTTAAATAAATAAAACGATTAAAATAAATAAAAACTATTTTTTAATACCGATTTATGGCATGTCACGATCTGGGACCTCCATCTGCTTCGAGCGCAATTTTCTGGGGGATCGGATGATCTAGGTTGCTCGGCAGATAGTTTCTCCGTATAAGAGGGCCGGTTCCTCGACACCTCGGTTCGGCTCCTTCTGCAACTCGGCCCGGAGCCTCAGGATCTGCCGAGCTACGTGGCGCGATCCTGAGCATCCATCACGGTGTGAATCACGAGGACAGGGTTCAGATCACAAGAAAACATTATCTTGTCGTTTTGTGGGCGTGGCGCTATCTGAACCGTCCATCAAGTTTTGACACGAATTTTGTAACGATCCGACGGTGATTCGGCCTCGACAGAATTTTTCTCCATATATAGAGGTCGGTTCCTCGGCACCTCGGTTCGGCTCCTTCGACAGCTCGGCCCGGAGGCTCAGGATCTGCCGAGCTACGTGGCGCGATCCTGAGCATCCATCACGTCGTGAATCACGAGGACGGGGTTCAGATCACGAGAAAACGTTATCTTGTCATTTTGTGGGCGTGGCGCTATCTGAACCATTCATCAAGTTTTGACATGAATTTTGGAACGATCCGACGGTGATTCGGCCTCGGCAGAATTTTTCTCCATATGTGGAGGTCAGTTCCTCGGCACCTCGGTTCGGCTCCTTCTGCAGCTCGGCCCAGAGCCTCAGGATCTGCCGAGCTACGTGGTGCGATCCTGAGCATCCATCACGGCGTGAATCACGAGGACGGGGTTCAGATCACGAGAAAATGTTATCTTGTCATTTTGTGGGCGTGGCGCTATCTGAACCGATCATCAAGTTTTGACACGAATTTTGGAACGATCCGACGGTGATTCGGCCTCGGCATAATTTTTCTCCATATGTGGAGGTCGGTTCCTCGGCACCTCGGTTCGGCTCCTTCTGCAGCTCGGCCCGGAGCCTCAGGATCTGCCGAGCTACGTAGCGCGATCCTGAGCATCCATCACGGCGTGAATCACGATGACGGGGTTCAGATCACGAGAAAACGTTATCTTGTCATTTTGTGGGCGTGGCGCTATCTGAACCGTCCATCAAGTTTTGACACAAATTTTGGAACGATCTGACGGTGATTTGGCCTTGGCATAATTTTTCTCCATATGTGGAGGTCGGTACTTCGGCACTTCGGTTCGGTTAGAATGGTTGTTCGGTGGCACGTCGGGGTGTTGATTGCCGAGGGATGGAGTTAGGTGTTTTGAAGAGTCCTTGTCTTGAGCCATCGCCATCCTTCGGCCCGGTAGCTCGGTTGCTTAGCCAAGCTGTTCGGTAGCTCGGCTATGTACACCGGTGGCCGGGTGATGGAGTTAATCATTTTGAAGAGTTCTGGTTTTGAACCGTCGCCATCCTCCGACCCAGTAGCTCGGTTGCTTAGCCAAGCTGTTTGGTAGCTCGGCTATGCACACCGGTGGCCGAGTATGGACTTAAGCAATTTGAAGAGTCTTTGTTTTGAAACGTCGCAACTCTCCGTTTTGGCATTTTGCCTTCTCTTAGTGGGCTTTTAA